>JAQQSW010006513.1:0-13931 GCA_028646575.1 Pseudocheirus occidentalis | reverse complement strand
TGTTTCAGGGGAAAATATGGTCATTCAATGAGGTGGAGGACTTTCAAGTATTCTTGATGTAAAAACCAGAACTGAATAGAAAATTTGACATTCAAATACAAGAAGCAAGAGAAGCATGAGAAGGTAAACAGGTAAAAGAAATCATAAGGAACTTATTAAAGTTGAACTATTTACATGCCTACATGGAAAAACAATTATTGTAATTTATGAAACTTTTCTCGGTATGAGGATAGTTGAAGGGAATACAAATACATATACAGGGCACAGGATCAATTGAATAGGAAGGGATGTTATTTGAAAGGTGAAATTGATAGGTGGGAAAGTAATATAATAAGAGGAGATGGGGAGACACCGAATGGGGTAAATTATCTCATACAGAATAGGCAAGGGATAACTGTTACAATGGAAGAACAGGAAGGCAAAAGGGAAAGGGTCAGTCTTACTCTCATTGAATTTGGCTTAGGGAGGGAATGACATACACTCTGAATTGGGTATCTTGCCCTACAGGAGAGTAGGAGGGAAGGGGATGAGAGGGATGATGATGCAGGGGAAGGCAGGTGGGGGGGGAGGATAGTTAGAAACACACTTTTATAAAGGGACAGGGACAAAGTAGAGAATAGAACAAGGGGGGGGATAGCAGGGAGAGAAATATAGTCAGTCTTTCACAATATATCCACTATGGAAATGGATTGTGTAACTACACATGTATAACCTATATTGAATTGATTATCTTCCCAGTAAGGGTGGTAGATGAGGGAGGAAGGGAAAGAATCTGGAAATTTAAGTTTTCAAATCAAATGTTTTTCAAAAATATTATTATTATTTACATGCATCTGGGAAATAAGATAAACAGGCACTGGGGTAGGGAGATCCATCTTGCTCTACCAGAAAGTCAGAAGGGGTTTGGAGGAGGATATAGGAGAGAGCAGAAGGGGGAGGGGCTATACAGTGGGATCGCTGTTTTGGAGTAGTGGAAGTAGGGGAAAGATAGGGAGAAAATTTCTAACTCAAAATCTTGCGGAAATGAATGATGTAAACTAAAAATAAGCACAAAAGTTAATTTAAAAAAATAATCCAGTGAGGTCATGTACATGAAACACATTGTAACCATAAATGCATTGTTATTGTTTTAAAAAAATAAAGTCATCTTCTATAGTAATCAAATCATTTGACAAAAAATTCCTGTTTTAGAATCCAATCATCCTTCATTTAATTGTAAAAAAAATAGGAGAAACTGATAGTGCTGCATAGCATAACCAAAGGTTACATAATAAAACCCAATTCTAGAAAATCAGGTGAGGAACCTAGTCTAAAAATAACTTGACAATAAACAAAACTGTATGCTTGGGAAATGTAGGTAATATAAAAACAATACATAACAGCTTTTTTCCAAGACCTTTTTCTATTAAGAAATTCTAAGCATTCAAAAGACAAAGTTCAACAATCAGCAAATCAGTCAGCATTCACTAAGCAGCTTCTTTGTGCCGGGCACTGTGGAAAGCACTAGTGACACAAAAGTAGGTAAAAGACTGTCTCTGCCCTCAAAGAGCCCACCGTCTAATAGGGAACATCTTAATGCATCAAATTTATCTTGGGAAAATTCTAATAGTCAGATTCTTACAGGAAATCTTTTTTTGTGACCTAAATGTTACATTATTTAAAAAAACTTCTTACCCTTGAGAAACATGTAACAACCTGAGACATTCTACCTTTTTCACAATTTTTCAAGTTAAATGAGCTCTTCGTCATCACCTTTCAAAAAGAAAATATATATTTAGGATCTAATAAAGGAAATATTTAATGATTCATTTAGATGACATATGGTGTGTTGGTCTGCTGTTATGTACTGTCTGTAGTAAAAATTTTCAGTTAGAGTAAAACATAATGATTAGGTCTGTGAGGTTCAGGAGTCGGGTTGTCTGGAAAGAATTCAAGAGGCAGATATTCTAGTCAGGAGGCTTTCTTGACACAAACGCAGTGGGCTAGACCTTAAGGGCACTAGCAGTTTGAGAAAAGACAGGGGCTTGCTTTTATACAGAAGTTTGGGGCACCCAGCTAGGGGTGGGGGTATGCTCCTGCATGGGCAGGGAAGGATGTCAAAAAAGGGGAGGCAGATATGTTGGGTACAGTTCAAGGATTTGATCACAAAACAAGGAAATTAACTTGCAATATATGGGCACAAACCATAGGGGTTAATCACATACACACAAAAAAACAAGGTTTTCTTGTCAACAAATAGAGCCCCCTGTTATTGGGCAGAAGTCAGTCTCATCAATAAGACCAAGATACCTGATTAATTATGACAGAACACCAAATTAAGTTTTCATTGCGATGGTACGTTCTTAGGTTCAGATTCCTATAGGCAAAAAAATCAATCACAAACCTACAAGATTGTCAGAATCTTTAGCATTCTGTCGTGGGATCTACAAATAAACAAATCTACAAATAAACAAGCATTGGTTATATGTTCCCTATGTGTCAGGTACTGTCCTAATTAGACTTTGGGAATATCATAAAATGAAAGACAAAAATGGTACCTGCCCTCATATTCTAATGGGGGAGAAGACACATCAACAACCATGAACATTCCAGATATACACTGGGCAAATTGGAGGCATTTTCAGAGGGAAAACCCTGGCATTGAGCGAGACCAGAGAAATCATCAGGCAGGATGGCAAGAAAGAAGAGAGAGCATTTTGGGCATGGAGACAGAGTGAAAATAGACTTGAGTCAGGAGATGAATTGTCTTGTGCAAAGAACAGCAAGGAGCCAGGGTTCCTGAAATGTGTAGTATGTGGTATGAAGTGAAAGACAGCTAGAAGGGTAGGAAGGGCTCTAAAAGCCAAATACAATCTTGAATCCAATGTACTTGCCAGTCATGGCCCTCTTGATGTCATGGCCCTCTTGAAGAATGAAGGACAAACCACAACCTGTGAGCAGTCCAAGTTGCCCCACTGGTGACCTAACCAGCCAAATCCAGTTGAGCAGCTCTAACCCTAACCCTCCTCTCCTCTCCTCTTTCCTCATAGAGTACCATGCTCTTACCAGAGGGTGCTCTGTCCAAAGGAAGGCAAATTTTAAAAACTGGAACCTACCTAGATATCTTGGGTTATACTGGCTAGATTTCTTTCCTAGAGACCATGCCTTAAACCCAATTTACTCTGGCTCTCATTGATTGGCCAACAATAGGTTCCTCCCCAAATACCACTTGGGTTACTGTTTGAGTCCTGATAGTTCAGAATGAATGTAAATACTAATTGTTTCTCCTTTGGCCAGAAAGCCTGAGTGTCTTCCCTTCCCACTTTGATGTTTTTTATTATCATTATTACTATTATTAAAGGGGCCATCTGTTGGCTCACTTCTTAAACAGCCCTAATCACTGAATGGATGTTGCTTCAGTCAAAGAGAGAACTTGGAAAGACCTTAGCCTAAAATGGCCAAGGTTTCCCACTGCATCCTGGGCCATCTTCAGTTGTCTTGATCTACACCTGGACCCAAATGACTCTGGAGGAGAAAGTGAGGCTAGTGGACTTTGCACAGCCCTCCCTCACTTAAATCCAACTTACTTGCAAGTCATGACATTATCTTCCTGATGGCCTGGTCCTCTTTGTGAACAGAGGACAAACCACACAACAACCACACAGAAGATTTTCCCACCCCGTCCCTTATTCAGAGGGGTGAGGCCCACAAGCATTGTGCACTGCCAGAGTTTCAGCTTTTTTCAATGTATTGCTTAGTCATGCTGACTTTTCCTCTTCTTTTTCTTTCTTGTCTTTAGAAATAATTTTTGTTAAATGGAATGACTCTCTGGGAAAGGGAAGAATATTGGTAAAAAAAAAAAAAGGGGGGGGACTGGTGTAAAAGTGTATCAATAAAAATTTACTTTAAAATGGAACAAGGGAAACATAGAATTGAATATTTGATTCTTGAGGTAATGGGGAGGAGCTCCTGGAACTGAATGATCAAGGGGACGGAGGCTGTGAAGGTGGGTGACATGTTCAAATCTGCACTTGAGGAATATCGCTTTGGCACATGAGTGCTTGCCTGGTTTCTTGCTTAGTGCCTACAAGTATTGCTGGCATTGTCACTGGACTGCATTTCAGTTACCCCCGAGTACATTCTAAAGGAGGGAGGTGCAAAGAGCAAAGGAGGAACTCAAAATCTCAGGTAAAATGACCCAGGATGACCCCTTCCTTTGACTGGCTCTAGACTTGTATTCCCTTAATTCTGTCAGGTCACTGTCAGCAGACATACACTGTGGCACATGTCTCTGCTTCCTATCCATGGAGACTGAGAGGGTACAGAAATGTGGCCATGGTTCTGTATCACCATCTTCTCCATAGATGGAGCTTCCATATGAGGAAGAACACAAGAAGCTTTATCCATCCCTGATGTGGAAGGGTGTCAGACAGACATGGCTCTTGGCATATATGGAGGCAGATCAAGTCTGCTCAGTCTGGGAGTGTGTCCAAGTAACACACTGGCAGGAAGGGTTCAGATATCTAGGTGCTTTGTACTATGGTTCTGCTGCAACACAAAGGTCCAGACTATTAGATACAACCCAGTATTTAAAAAAAAAAAAAGCAAAATGGTATCAGCATAACACTGTGAGGAGAAGCTCCTGGCCTGAACCCTGAGATTCTCAGGGCAAATTTAGGGAATCTGTAGCTACCCTCAGTAGCACACTTTGAGTCTAGGAAAGGTCCTAGACCAATGAACCCCTGAACAGGACCATAAGCTTTGAAGTCCATCCAAAGATTCAAAATGTTTTGGTAAGAAAGGACATTCTGGGGAACCAGTGAGGTCTGCATCCTTCATGACACTCATTTATGAGCGAGAAACCCATGAAATCCCCAGAACTGACAGATTACATGACTCCTTTGATCTCTCTAAGATAATCCTTCTTCCTCTTCCCAAAAGCAGACCAAGCATTTTGAGACTGTTCAAAGGTAAACGATCGCCTAGTCATCCAATGGCTGCTGTGCTTTGGTTATAGAGCACACTCAGGCTGCCCATTTCCCCAAACAATGATTTTTCCACCAAGATGCTTTTCTTTCTTCTATTTAAAAATATTACCATATTCAGTTCTTTATTTTCTGTCGATATGAAGAGAATTCAAAAAAATCAGATGATGCAAAAACCATTCATCTCTGATTCTGTGATATAACGGTTAGAGTTTGGCTTGGTTTGGGGGTTTGGGAGCGGGGATTTTTGGCGGTAGTGGTTTTGTAACTCCAACAGAAGACCTTCAAGTTAGCGTGCATTCCTTGGACACATACAGACTGATGTGAGACGTTGTGGGGGTGCTGATGGACAATGGGAACATCAGCGTGGGTCATGAACACTTCATTAGTAACTAATTTCAAGCTGAAGGTATTTTGTGTGTTGATTCTCTTGCAGTGTGTTCCTGCCATCCCATTGGGTCAGCTGTTCTTCCTTTCAACTCAGTAATCTTCTGTGACCCCAGTAATGGCGATTGCCCTTGCAAACCCGGAGTGGCAGGCCCTCATTGTGACAAGTGTATGGTAGGGTACTGGGGTTTTGGAGACTATGGCTGCCGACCATGTGACTGTGCAGGAAGCTGTGACCCCCTCACTGGGGACTGCACCACCAGGTGAGCAGACAACTTCCTGTCTCTTATCTTATTTCTCTGGATATCTGGAATGCTATCAATCATTTAGAAGATGCTCCATGATTGCGGATAGATGTCTTAGAAGGGTTTAGTAGGTGGACCTTAGAGTTGGGCCTCCTACAAAAGAATTCTTTCAGGGCTTTGGGAATGACCAAGTCTCTGGGACACATTTTCCCCATTTTGCTATGAGATGGATGATTCCTCTTAACAACAGACCCTGAAATCCAAGAGAAAAGGTTCTCTGTTAAGTTTCTGAAAAGTAGAAATCATGGTATAAACTTTGCATCCCTGGGACACTTTCTACCAAGGGCTGAGGGAGTCCTTTAAAAAATGTTTCATACCAGCTGAACAACAGCAAATTGCTAGGCACTGTGCTAGGCACTGGGGATCAAAAGAAATGCAAAAACTTGGTCCCTGCCTTCAAGGAGCTCACATTCTCACAGATGAAACAATATGCAAAATACCGTAATAAGTTATTTCGTTCAATGTAATGCCAGAAGGAAGGCACCAGCGTGGTATGGGGGCAGAGAAGGGAGGCTTCTGTAGGACGTGAGACTTGAGCTAAATCTTGAAGGAAGCCATGGAAGTCAGAGTTGGGAGATGAGGATGATCAACCTTGGGGATGAGCAATGAAAAGCCCTGAAGTCAGGAGATAGAGAGCCACCTATGAGGAGAAGCAAGTAGGCTGGTGTCGTTGAGTGGTGGAGCACTAGGAAGGGAGCCAAGTATGGGAGGTCTGGAAAGGAAGAGAACTTTTAGGTCCTGAATTCGTTTGATTTACCTAGTTGTGATTCTGCTGTCGTTCTGTTGTTATAGTCATCATGTCCACTCTTTGTAGCCCTATTTGGGGTTTTCTTGGCAAAGACACTGGAGTGGTTTGCCATTTCCTGGACAATGAGAAAATTGAGGCAAACAGGGATTAAGTGACTCGCCCAGGGTCACACAGCTGGTGGGCATCTGAGACTGGATTTGAACCCAGGAAGAAGAGTCTTTCTTCCTCTAGACCCAGAGCTCTGTCCACTGAGCCACCTCTTTGCTGCCTCTAGCTGTGATCATCTGCTGGCTGTTCTAACCTTTGGTATCAATTGGGTTTAATGACTGTTTGTTCATCTTCTCCTCAGTAATGATGTGTAAAATTTTTAAACCACAATTGTAACTCATTTTGAACTTTATCATGGTACCATTTTATCTTAAAATTGCATTATAAGCATATATAACTCTTTTGTCTTATTTTTATGTTTTCTCTTCTGGCAAGACTATCCTTTTCTGTTCAATGGGACAAGAAAATGGTAACAAAGTAAATAACTAAAAAGAAAAAAAGAAATGTTCCACACTTGGACGATGCAGCCCAGTGAAAAGAGGGCTGGCAGTGGGACCCAGAGACCTAGGCTGTGGTCCTTCTTGTCTTCCACCTCACCCCCAGGGGGAACCTTAATTGGACTTGAACGTCCCTGAACTCCCATTTTCTAGACTATAAGACAGGGGTGACACTACTCACGCTACTGACTTCATAGAATTGTTACAAGGACCAAATGAGAAAGTGCTTTATAAACTGTAAAGCTCTATGTAGTGTGAACTCTTTCTAAGTATTACAGTTGAAAATTTAAAGATAAAAGAGTCCACCCTGGCTCTCAATGCCTAAAGGCCAGATGTGTCAGAGGTTATGGTTTCCCTTTCCCCTCCGCCCCCCAAAGGGGAATTTGGAGCATCTCAGCTCTGCACATGGCTCCAGTCTTCACTAATGATACTCCCTCAATTTTAGGAGATGGTTCACACCCTAGTTCCATTTAGCCACTAATCATGAGATTAGCTTTAACAAAAGATATTTATTTCAGAAGGTATAATTACAAATATACAAACTGACACTCCCCCAGCCCCTGGGAAGCACAATCCCCATGACTCTGCACCACCTCAGTCTCTGGGAAAGAGAAGAGGTTTCCTAGCTTAGCTCATTTCCCAGAGAGAGTGGTTCCAGTTCCAAGTCCCAAACCCCCACAAGACTCAAATTCCAGGTACCCGATTTCTCTGGACTTCAGTACAGGGATGACTGGCTGCAATCCTGTCTCCAAGATCTCCATGACTTGAACTCCTGGTCCCCCAGGGATCACCTCCGGCACCTGAAACTAAGGACCACAAACAATAGAGAACAGAAACAAGCATCCCCAGACCCATTTCTCAGAGCCTGGGGAAAAGGAGAGCAGGGGAAACAAGGCTCCCCTCTCCCCAGTTCAGTTTGTGGCAGTCCTCCTTTGGGTCAACTGGAATCTTCACCCTCTGGACACAGCAGTGAGAAAATTCCCAGAAGGAGAGTGACAGAAAGCACATGGTGGGAAAGGGAACTACCAGCCCAGTCTGGGCAGCCTCTTGAAAGAAGCGCCCCTGCCCACCCCTGCCTACCCCTGCCCGCTCCTGCCTGCCCCTGCCCACCCCTGCTCCCCAATAACTTCCTCAAATTATGAACCTCAGAGGACTTCTGGATCAAAGGACAGGAACAATATTGTCACTTACTAAAGGGTCACAGACAGATTTCCAAGATGTTTGGACAGCTCCATCACCAGGAGTTTGATGAGCATATTTCCCCACAGCTCCATGAAATTTTGGATTTTTCCATCTCTGCCAGTGTGATGATGAGTGTAATATGATGGTTCATTTTTAATTTCCACTGCTCTGATTACTGACTATAAACACTTTTTCAGATGATTGTTGATCATTTGTGCTGCCTGTTTATGCCCTCTGACCAACGTGACATATCCTTATTCATAGTTTGACTTTATTATAGCAGTGCAGACATTGACTGGTACCATGAACTTCCAGACTTCCACCCTGTGTTCAACCAGAGTGAACCAGCCTGGGAATGGGAGGATGAACAAGGATTCTCAGCTCTTCGACATTCAGGTGAGAAGGAAGACAGGGTCAGCTCTCTTCTTTTCTGGCCCAGTCCTAGGCAATAGGAATTTTTAATACCTAAGAGTAAAACCTTTGTTCACAGCAGATGAAAAAACAGCATAAAAGTACTCTTTAGTTCTGAGGTGATGAGACAGAACTTACCATACAAGTGTGCATCTCTTGGGGAAACAAAAAGGCCTCCAAAGGCCTTAGCAAGGGCTAAGGGTTCATTTCAACTCACAAAAGGAAAAATAGTGGAAGAAAAAATGTAAAATTATAGCAAAGCTTAGAAAAGAAAAAAATATTAAAAATATTAGAAAAGAAAAAATAGGATTACTACCAAAATATTTTCCCCTTAATGCTGTCCAATTTTATTTCTGTACATTTAATTGAAATTATTTACTTTTCATTTAATGAGTACTTGAAACATTCTTCCACAATTCTAACATAATGTCATCTATAATTCTCTGACTCTTCTATGGTCTTGGAGTCTGCTAAGGAAGATCTCTGAGGATCAAGCTTTCAAGCTTATGTGGCAGTCAGTTAGCCAATTATGCATGTTACTAGGGAGCTGGCATCAAACCAATTAGGCATGTAACAAAGTGCTGGCACCAGAGTGACTCCAGACTCTCCTATCCACATTAGCAGCTGTGCTGTCTGTGATGTCCCTCAAGACTATCTGGAATGCATCTGGGTGAGCTCCAGCCTAGAGAAGTTATTGTTCAGTTTCCTGCTAAACAGCCGTCTTCCTCTGGGTGTAGAACAGCTCCCATGGGCACCTCCTTTGAGCAAGGAGCCCAAGCATGCAAGTGTAGCAGACACAGTGAGATCTGTCTTCAAACAGCTATGTACATCTACCTACCTATGTTAAGGGAGTCCCTGTGCCAGGCACTTAGGGCCTGTACCAGCCTCAATTCCCAGCATTTTCTTGTGAGGTAGGGATCACCAGCTGAACTATTTCCTTTCCTGAACAACAAAAATGACTTTGGCTAATACTGCAATAGTGTAAACAATTCTGTTTCTTTAACTTTCTAATAACCCAGTATAATCAGGCAAAGGTTCTTTTTCCCTTCCTGATTTAGTTTTTGAAAAAACAAGACTGAGTTGAGACCTAATAAACAAAGCTTTGTCCCAGTGTCTAATATATTTTAATATTTGACTGTCACAATTTCTGAAATTCTTCTTACAAAGCCTCTGTGTGGGGTAACGCTGGGTTCCCAAAGGCTATACCTGGGGAGGAAGCTGCTCAGATCCTGTCAAGCTGGGAAGGCCTTGCCTGTGGGCTGGATGACAGACTAAATGTCTGCTCATCATCATATATACCATAAGGTAAAAATGTTGAGACAGAGCAAGTCTCTAACAAGTCGAGAGGAATCGGTAAAAGAAGCATCACCAGGGATGAAATCATGGATCTCAGGCACTAAGATGGTCAAGGGGATGGAACACTGAGCTTGGGGCCAGAAGGACCCCCCTCAGTCACCATAACTGTGATTCTGAACAAGGCATTTCACCTCCATCTGCCTCAGTTTCCCTATCTGTAAAATGAGATGATAATAGCACCTAACTCACTGAGTTGGTTTGAGGATCAGATGAGATCATTTATTTCGAGTGCTCTGTCAACCTTAAGTTGCTAATATAGATGTTAGATGTTATTAAGGAGTGTGCCTTGCTCCCCTCTCTCTCAAAAAAAAGAAGGGTAAGGGGGCAGGAGACCTGGATTCTAGGCTCTACCAGGGACTGAGTGGGGGACCTCAGGCAAATACCTTCTGTCCCTGGAATAATAAGGAAAGTCATAGAACCAAGCAGATTGGCCACACTCCAAATTCACAATATTTAACCTCAAACTAGGACATCAGTGCTCACTGTAAATCCTTCTGTTCCTCCTTAATAATCTCCCTATTACATTCTCTGCAGTAATTGTTCCATATCTTTTACGTTCTTCTCAAGGCCACAGCCCAGGGCCAACTCCCTTCATTCTTGGTAGGTGACCTAGCCTCAGACTTAGAAGATTCAAGCTCCCTTAAATTCTCTCTCCTTCATCTCACCGTTTATCTTTCCCTCCTGTTCTACTTCTTGCTCTCCCTTCCTCTCTTGAAGAAAGCAATCCCCTCTTCACAAGATGAACTTCTCCAATGGAGCCTTGATCCTATGGCCTCCACATTTCTGGATTTTTCTATACCTCCTATTATCCTGCCTCACTGTGTTGGCTCCTTCTCCTGTGCCTACTATGTGGTCACATCTGTCCAGTCCTAAAAATTAAAGTAAAAACAAAACTTCCCTGGATCCTAAAGACTTTGGTGGGGGAGACAAAGGAAGTGGGGGAAGGAGGACTAAGTTCATTGGTTCCACCCACCATTCTTTTAGGGAAATGGCCAGTATAGTGGAGAAATTAGAAATCATTCCTTATGAGGATTACTTGGAGGAACTGGGAATGTTTAGCCTGTAGCAGAGAAGACTTAAGAGTAACATATTATCCATAGGACTCTGATGATTAAGGAGGGTTACCCTGGTTCTGGGGGACTTCAGAGGAAGAACCAGGAGCATTGGTAGGAGTTAGAGGAAGTTAGAATTAGGGCTGCCTCAGAATGTGGGGGGCCCCATCACTAGTGGTTTTGAAGATGGTTGACCATTTGTGGGGAATAGTACAAAGGAGATTTCTGCTGTGGGTGGGAAACCTGAAATTCTGTGACTGGACATACCCATACTCTCTCTCTTCAGCCCTCCATAGTCAAATAATTTGGACTCATTTAGGTGGTTCTGCAGCTCCTCCATTGTCCTTCTCTGGGTCTAAATAATTCTTACTTGCCCTTGTGGCTATGGACTTCTTGAGTACACTGAGGCAGTAACTTGAGAGGACACAGTTATGTTACTTGAATTCACTTGTCATTTGTTTTTACCTTCACAAAGTTGATAAAGATGAATCTTTGCTTACTTTTTTTAGGTAAATGTGAATGTAAAGAACAATCATTAGGAAACCCCAAAATCTTCTGTGGGATGAAGTATTCATACGGTGAGTTACAAGAAGAAAATCAGTTTCTTTGCTCCCAAGAATTGTCTATTAATTGTAGAGAGGCTTTAGAAATTAGTTCTAAGCCCATCCGAGGCCCTAATAAACATTTGTCTTGTGTTGTACTACTGAAGACCTTGACACAGACTAGCCCAGTGCTGGACCGATGTAAAGAGTGGTGCCCTCACCAAAGAGAAAAGTTTATTGGGATGCTGGCAAAGATGGTCTCTGGCAGCACCATGCTGTTATGAGAATGAGGTGAAACAGAGAAATAAATAGAGAAAAAATAAATGTTTCAGATATTTCTGACAAGGCCCGTATTAGTCAAATGCAGATAATAAGGAACTGCTTAAAGCTGTATTACATGGGCATGGAATAAACACAACTAAGCAGATTTTCTTCTACATGGCTTGCTTTTTATCCTTGACCCTGACTAAAAGTATTCCCCAAAGAAGGTTAATAAGTATAAACCATTTGCTATGAGACCAGAGAGCCTAGAAACCAACTCCGCCAGTAAACCCTTGCTCTCCTTGCTAAGCAGAAATATATGGTGGCCAAAGGCAACACAGGTTTAGGACATGCATTCCTTTGTAAAATCTTGTGATGGGAAATTATGAGCAGCTATGTCTCATAAAACAATGAGAAGTTACTGTTTTAAAGAAAGCTTGTCAAGAGACCCAACTGAAAAAGCCACCTCGAGGGCATTTAAAGACTTAGCTGGAAGGAGGGTAACACCCAGATGAAAGACTGTTGAGAGGCTTTTATGACATGCTCTTTGCCACTGAGAACAGGGCTGCCCCGTTTGAATTCCCAACGTCACAGAGCCAGATGTCCCCCATGAGGAAGACACAGCAGAGAAAAGCAGCTGGGCTAGACCGTGTCTATACAGAAGTAGCTTATTGAAATAATGTCATTTTGAGGCCCTGAAGGCTTGATTCTCTAAGACACCAGATGAATTTTTTTAAAAACAGCTCATTCAACCCTCCCCAGTATGGTACTCCCCCCCCCTCCCTGTTTGTGGCTAAACTCCTTGAGAAAGCCTCCTATGCTCGGTGACTCTGCTTGCCCTCTCACTGGACTGGTTGCAAACCTTCTGCCGACCTCATCATTCATCTAAAACTGCCCTGTCCAAAGTCACCATCGATCTCTGCATTGCCAAGTCTCATGGTGTTTCATCTGCTTCCATCACTCTGCCTTTCACATCATCAGGCACACTTTTCTCCCAGATGCTCTTTCTAGGTTTTCCCAACATTGCTCTTTCCTGCTTCTCCTGCCTGTCTGAAGCTCCTCCTCAGTCTCCTCTGTTGCATCTTCATGCAGGGCATGTCCCCAGAGGGAGGGATTCCCCAAGGCTCCCTCCTGGACCCTCTTCTCTAAACTGTCACAGTTGGTCATGTCCTAACTTCCCATGAGTGCAGATGATTCCCAGGTCAGCCCTGACCTCTCTTCTGAGGGTCTAGATTACCAGCTGCCTCTTAACGCATCTCAAAATTGACATGTCCGAAACAGAAGGCGTTCTATTTCCTCTCAAGCCCTTTTTCCTCTCTCAGACCTCCCTATTAATGACAAGGGCCCCCAGGTTCTCCCAGCCAGTTCCAAACCTCGGTGTCACCCTCCAATCCTCTCCTTTACCCTAGCTATCCAGCCCATTGCTAAAGCTTATTGTTTCTACCTTGGCAACATCACTCCTAAATATTCCTTCCTCCTACTCACACAGACACCGGCCAACCGCAGAGATTTGGTCAAACAGTGCTCTAAAGGCTCTTCTCTGAAAAGGTTTCTTCCAAACATATGTCAGTATTATATAAAATTTTATGAAAATTATAATAATATAGATAACCTTGTAAGACTGTCCTCCAGTTTTGTCAAGCAAAGCATAAAATCGGAAGGTATATACTCTCCAGAGATGTTTCCCCACTGTTGTGGTTGAGGTCCGGTACAGAGTAGAAATTGAGAAGGGATTTCTCATAGAAAACTAATTCCACCACATGTTCCAGTTTCTAGGTTACATTTTGCTAATTGTCTCAAGTCCTGGAACATTATAAAGCCTTCTCAGTTCAATCCATAATCATTTTTTAAAGTTTGGATTAACCATCCACACAGGAAAACTAAATGGATGAAGAATCCCCACTTTGTCCGGACTATGACATGCAGTTAGATGGACAAAGCATAGAGCTCGCTTAACACTATATACATCCTGTACAAACCCTACCAATTCATGATAAGTTGGGTTCAGAAATGAACAGAAGGATAAAGCAGCCTGGATTGTTTTGAAGAAATTACATCATCCTGTTAATGGCTTCTCCCTGAAACAAGGAGCAGACATTTTTTTAAATTTATTTTTTATTTGTTTTCTTGTTTACATTATTCATTTTCATTACATTTTTGAATTACAGATTTTCTCCC
>JAQQSW010006512.1:0-13931 GCA_028646575.1 Pseudocheirus occidentalis | reverse complement strand
TGTGTGTGTGTGTGTGGGTGTGTGTATACTTAAACTTGTGTCTAAGTAGGAGGCTATATATGCCTATGAATACATATCTGAGCATGTGTGTATATGTGTACATAGAGGGTATAGGATTAATTGAATAAGAAGGGATGATACTCTAAAAGGTGAAATTCTGAGGTGGGAGAGGACTGGAATGAGAGGAGACAGGGAGAGACAAAATGGACTTAAGCATCCCATATACAAGAAGCAAGGGATAACTGTTACACCTTTACTCTCATTACTCTCATTGAATTTGGCTTAGGGAAGGAATGACATAAACTTTAAGCTGGGTATCATGCCACACAGGAGAGTAGGAAGCATGGGGATGAGAGGCGGGATGACAGAAAGAAGGGTAGTGTTTGGGTAGGGCTGCTGGAAGCACACACTTCAGTAAAGGGACAGGGACAGGGTAGAGAAAAGAACAAGGGAGGAGGGATAGGAAAGAGGGATTTATGATCAGACTGTCACAATATGTCCACTCTGAAGATGTCCTGTGTAATTACACATGCACAGCCTGTATTGAATTGCTTGTTCTTCCAATGGGGTGGGTGACAAGGGAGGAACCGAAAGAAGCTAGAATTTAAAGTTCTACAATAGATGCAACTAGGAATTAAGATATAAAGGGTCTCCAGGGAGACCCCCCTTGCCCTACCAGAAAGTTAGAGAGCAGATTGGGGGAGGGGTTTACAGTGGGATTGCTTTTTTGGGGTTGGGGTAAGGGTAAGACAGGAAAAAATTTGTAATTCAAAAATCTCATGGAAATGAATGATGTAAACAAGAAAACGAATTTAAAAAGTATATTAACAACAACAACAACAAAAACAAAAGAAATCTTTCCTGGTTGCCTTAGCAATTAGTGCTTTTACTTCTAATATTACATTCCATTTATTCTGTACCTATATAGAAAACTCTTCATTATCTCACTGTCATTTTCCCCAAAGAAATACAAATTGCTTCAGGAAAAGCGTATTTTTTTCCCTTTCTTTCTTGATATTTCTAGTTCTTGGCCTAGTTACTGGCACATAAGTGTAGAATAGATAATTGTTTATTGACTGATTAACAGAGAATAGTGATCTGCAAATGCTGGCTGTTACTAATATTTAATGAATATGAACATAACATTTAACTCATAGCTTTAATTGTATATTTCTTACATCAAGCTAATGTGAAAAGCATTATCTAAGAATATTAAGTAGTCACAAATTGAATTAGAAAAACAAAGCATTTATAAAAATAATTTGAAGTGAAATTATTTTATCTAGATCATTTATTTTAAAAACACTTTTTTGGATGCAATTTACATTGATTGCTGCTCCCCTTATGAATCCTGTTTGTTTCTTATAAATAACAGTTAAGTTAGAAACATCCTATAGTGAGACTGTAACTGACAGTGTATACAATAAATGTTTGGCATGAATACCATCCCATCTTTCAGACATACATAAGGGGGAATGAATTGTGTATTTCATTATCTGTTGTTTGGTGTCTCAATAATTATTCCCCAATGTGTGTTTTGTGTGTGTGTATGTGTATGTGTGTGTATCTGGATGGGTTGAAATAGGAAATGTCCAATGATTTGAGGCTCTGCATTATATTCTACTAGTTAAATTGAAACAGAATATAACAAATTATCTTAGGTATATTTTTTCTATATCACCAGATCAAATATTCTGATTCAAATTGTCGAATTTTTATCACTGTTTTGTGTTTTCTTTTTTTTAATAATTCTCTTAAATAGGGGCAACAAAAAGTATATACATATATGTATTAAAAACTAAAACCATGGGGCGGCTAGGTGGCGCAGTGAGTAGATCACCGGCCCTGGAGTCAGGAGTACCCAAGTTCAAATCCGGCCTCAGATGCTTAACACAAAAACTAGCCGTGTGACCTTGGGCAAGTCACTTAACTCCAACTGCCCTCCAAAAAGAAAAAAAAACTGAAACTATGTTTCCTGGTCATCTATAACAGTGGAGTCAAACTCAAGTAGAAATAAATCCCTGAGTGGTCCATACTTATTTAGAAAACCATAAAATAACATTATCCATTTTATATTTTTTAATCTGGACTTTGCTGCTTACCAGTCATGAATTTCACATCTCTGAATAGAAATTGTAGAAATTAGATAATCCTACTTAGGTAATGTGATTATAATAAATATTTGGTGGGGGAAGAAGTATATGTACTAACAGGGGCTAGAGTTAATGAATTATATATAACATATACAGTATACACACATATATAACATGTATATATATATATGTATATATAATTATATGTGTGTATATGTGAACCTTTAAATGTGCACACAAACACACTCACACATTCTCTCATACACCATTACCCTTCAGCTGAGAAAAATGTAAACTATTTATGTTAGTGGGTTTTCGGTTTGTATTTTTTGTTTCCTTGTCTTTGTCTACTTTATACTTAATAGAGTGACTTCCACATAGACACTTAAGAAATTGTTGTGGTATTACTTCGTAATGAGGATACACCTCAGTTTGAAGCCTGTTATTAACAATACTTTCTGTGTAAACAAGAACATGACAATTAATCTCTCGGAATAACAACTTCACCACCTGAAAAAAAATGAAGGATTCAGTGTCTGGGAGTGGAGTCAAGATGGCAGTATAGAAGCAGGAAAACTCTGTGGCTCCCCACAAAACCACCCCATATACCTATAAAATATGACTAAACAAATTTTAGAGCCACAGAAAGCACACAGAAGCAGAGATAAATAAATATCCCTCTGAAGGCAGCCTGGCAGGCTGGCAGGAAGGGTCCATCTCAGTATGCTGGAAGCAGAGCCCAACCCCCATGAGCCCACAGTTTTAGGCCCAGAGGTGCCCCAAACCAGCAGTTGCAGCAGACTTTGGGAGAATGGATCACCAGCAGCAGTGGTGGTTTCTAGACGTACAACACACAAATGCCAAAGAAAAAGTGAGAGGTCAGTGCAGAACTCTCTTGGATCTGGGGGCAGGGGGATGGAGGAGTGTGTCCAGCCCCTACTCTGGGAACTAGAAGTGGTGGAGGTGTGGCAGCCCAGGCTCAATGTGGCTGCTTCAGAGCTCCTGGCCAAAAGATCCTAAGTGGCCAAGTGAACAATCAGAGTGTAATTGCCCTTCCTTTAAAATTTCTGGATCTGGATTGCCGTCTTGGGTGGTAGTCATGAGATGTGTTACCAGTGAGCCAGAGTTTGTGGGGTTGGAACACTCCTAATAGCTCTGGCAGCTGTGAAATCCCCAGAAATTAGGGACAAAGCTCTCCCGTCTGAAAGCAGAGTGCTACTATGGCAAAGAGCTCAAGTGTCAAGTAATTGACTGTCAACATGAGCACGTAAAGGAAGCAAAGCAAGCAGAGCAATCCAACTTTAGATTCTATTTTGGTGGACAATCGGGTGAAAGGATGGAATGGGAGGAAGGCAATGAAGTCAGAGCTCCTGTACCAAAACTTCAAAGGAAAATGTGAATTGGTTACAGGCCATGTAGGAGCTCAAGAAGGATTATGAAAATCAAATAGGAGAAGTGGAGAAAAAATTGGGAAGAGACATGAGAATGATGCAAGAAAATCATGAAAGTAAAGTCATCAACCTGACTGAAGAAAATAACACCTTAAAAATAGATTAACTTAAATGGTAAAAGAGATCCAAAAAGCCAATGAAGAGAAGAATGCCTTAGAAAGCCAAATTTGCCAAATGGAAAAAATAATTTCAAAAGCTCACTGAAGAGAATAATTCCTTCAGAATTAGATTGGATTAAATGGAAGCAAATGAATTTATGAAAAATCAAGATACTTTTACACAGAGACACACAAATGGAAAAAATAGAATATCTCATTGGAAAAACCACTAACCTGGAAAATAGATTGAGGAGAGAAAATTTAAAAATTATTTGACTACCTGAAAGCCATGATAAAAAAACCTAGAAATCATGCTTTGAGAAATTGTGGGGGCAGATAGGAGGCTCAGTGAATAGAGCACTGGTCCTAGAGTCAGGAGGATCTGACTTCAAATTGGGCCTCAGACATTTAACACTTACTAGCCATGTGACCTTGGGCAAGTCAATTAACCCTATCTGCTCTTCCAAAAAAAGAAAAAAAAATTCCCAAGGAAAATTGCTCAGATATTTTATATTCAAAGGGCAAAATAGAACTTGAAAGGATTCACCCATCACCTCTTGAAAAAGATCTCCAAAAGAAAACTCCTAGGAATGTTGTACCTAAGTTCAGGACTTCCCAGATCAAGGAGAAAATATTACAAGCAGCCAAAAAGAAACAAATTGAATATTGTTGAAACACAATCAGGATAACACAGGATCTAGCAGTTTATACATTAAAATATTGAAAGGCTGGAAATATGATATTCCAGTGGTCAAAGGAGCTAGGATTAAAACAAAAAAATCACCTACCCAGAAAAGCTTAGTATAATGTTTCAGAGCAAAATATGGTAATTCAATGAAATAGAGGACTTTCAAACATCTTTGAAGAATAAACCAGAGTTGAGTAGAATATTTGATGCTCAAATACGAGAAGTAAGGAAAGCATGAGAAGGTAAACAGGGAAAAGAAATCACAAGGAACTTATCAAATTTGAACTATTTACATGCCTACATGGAAAAATGATCATTGTAATCTATGAAACTTTTTTTAGTATGAGGATAGATGAAGCTAATATAAATGTGTGTATACACACAAACACACATATGCATATTTGTTTATGTTTCATATATATGTTTGTGTATACACACATACATATACTTTTCTATATAGGAGGGTATATGTGTTAAAGAATACATATGTGAGTGTGTGGATATATATGTACAGGTATACATAGAGGCCACATGATTAATTGAATTGGAAGGGAAGATATTGAAAAGGTGAAACTGAGAGGTGAGAGAGGAATATAAGGAGAGGAGATGGGGAGAGACAGAATGGGGTAAATAATCTCACATAGAAGTGTCAAGGGATAACTGATAAAATAGAGGAGAAGTCAAAAGGGAATGGGTCAACCCTACTCTCATTGAATTTGGCTTAGGAAGGGAATGACATACACACTAAATTGGGTACCTTGCCCTAAAAGAGGGTAGGAAAAAAGGGTATGTGGGGGGATGATGGCGGGGAGGGCAGCTTGGTGGGAGAGGGTAGTTAGAAGCACTTTTGAAAAGGGATAGGGCCAAAGCAGAAAATAGAACAAGTGGGGGGCAGTATAGGATACAGTGAAATACAATCAGTCCTTCACAATATATCCACTATGGAAATGTTTTGTATAACTATACATGCATAACCTATATTGAATTGCTTATCTTCCCATTAAGGGTGTGTGATGAGGGAGGAAGGGAAAGAATCTGAATTCAAAGTTTTAAAATCAAATATTTAAAAAAAATTATTATTATTATAATTATTACTATTATTGTTACTACTACTACCACTACTACTACGACTACTACTACTACTACTATTACTACTATTATTACTACTACTACTACTACTACTACTACTACTACTACTACTACTACTACCCCTACCTGTGTCTGGGAAATAGGATATATAGGCACTAAGATATGGAGATCCATCTTGCCCTACCAGCCAGAGAGGGATGGAGGAGGATATAGAAGAGAGCAGATTGGGGGAGGGGTATTCATTGGGATCGCTGTTTTGGAGTGGTGGGTTGGGTAAAGGTAGGGAGAAAATTTGTAGCTCAAAATCTTGTGGAAATGAATGATATAAACTAAAAATAAACATAAAATTTCATTTAAAATAATGAAAAAAACCAATGAGGATTCAAACCCCTGTAATAACTACCTGATAAAGTCATTGAGCATCAAATGAGACTCAGTATACAACATGCTTATATAAGTCACTTTGCAAAATGTAAAGGGAAATATATAAGTTGCATCCCTTATTAATGATACATTGCACCTAAGAATTGTTAAAAATAAATATCCTTGTTATCTACTAAAATGGAAGAAAACCCAGGTCCAAAAGGGGGGCCTGGAATAAATCGGTATGATAACAGTTTGCAAAGATTATAACTGCATTTATTTCCCTAGAAGAACTTGAAAGATGGAGAGGTGAGCCAATGTCTCACCTCCTTAAAGGAGAGTGGGAAAGGGTGATGCGTGTGTGTGTGTGTGTGTGTGTGTGTATTAATCAGAGTTAAGAGAGAAACACAATAAACTGGGAAGTCACATAGGAACTGGGGGTCTTGGGAGAAGATATCTGTAAATACAATAAACAAAAAAATAAAGAGGTTTGTTGGTCTTTAGATAAGTCAGAAAACAAGATACTTGTTTTTGTCTCTGAGCTGGTCAAGATTGGTTTTAGTATATAGGGAAGAGAAGGAACAGGACAGTCAGATTTTCTCTCAGTGAGCACCTGGAGGCTGCAACTTTTGCCAAGACCCTCCTTTTGTAACTTTTGCCAAAACCCTACTTCTGGGAACATTTTGCTAACCCTCCTTCTGCAACTTTTGCAGAGAACTTCCAAGAACCAGGCTGAGGAGCTACCATGAGAGAGAGAATAATCCCTGCTAATTGGAGATTGTTCTATAGTGAAGGTTTGGGAATGTAGGTGTTCACTGCATTAACTATGTGTATCAACTTTGTGACTTCTGTAATGACTTTGGCTTTCTGGTTCTTGGACTCAGTTTTCTGGTATTTGAGTAAAGGTTTTGGTTCTGCCCTCCCTATGGAGAGTTTGCTACATCTTGTGAATCACAACTATACTAGTATATTCATAACTACCAAGGGTGTTGTGAATGTTGCATTACTGTGCTCTTACTCTGTTAATTAATGAATAAACATTTATTAAGTGCCTATTATGTTCTGGTTACTATGCTAAACACCGTTTAGTTTCTTTACTCAGTTCACCTCTTTTTCCATTATGACACACTGTCTTTTATGTTACTTTTTGTAACCTATAGTACTTCATCATTATGTGGAAAGTGCTTTGGAATTTGAGAGGCACATGTACCACATTGATACATTATTTTTTTTTCTTTTTAGTGAGACAATCAGGGTAAAATAACTTGCTTAGTTTTACACAGATAGTGTCAAGTATCTGAGGCCAAATTTAAACTCAGGTCCTCCTGACTTCAGAGTGAGTACTCTATCAAATACATCACCTAGCTGCCCTGTGATATAGTTTCAAGAGAGGTAGAGAAAGGTCATTGATACCCCTACAGATGATGTATGGGAAGACATGGGCAAAAATCACGTAAACTGTTAGGGAACTGATAGACCATGATCCACTTTATTGGCCTGGATACCTATATCAATTAAATAAGAGATTCATTATAGCATTGACACTTGGGATTTGTATAGCTGAATGTTTAATGAAAATAATGAAGCAGTTACAAATGAGTATCAACAAAATTGCAGCATCAAATGAAAAAAAATCCATTCCATCCCCAGGCAGGGATACCAATAAAATGATCAAAAAAAGAAGGTAGATTATGGGGACTTGGGGGACTTAATGGTTAAGCAGATAAATGGCAAGAAGCCAAAACGAAATAATGATGTGATAATTTTAAGTCTCTAGGGAGATAATAAGAAAAGTAGGTGATAAAAGTGTGTTCTTGAGAAATGAGAATTTTAAAAGTGTGATTTTTTTATGGCCTAAGTACTTCCCTATTTCCTCCAAATCTGATATACAGAATTTACAATGCATCCCAACAAGTCAGCAACAAGGCCTACTCTCAACAAATCAGTGGAAGATCCTGAGCCCCAGGAGAAGGAAAGTAACATCACCAGGATCCCACTATGTGCTTTTGCATAGCCAGGGGAACCTGCAGACTCCAGTTCAGAAAACAACCATATGCACTGGCAGAGCTCTGGGCAGAGCAGGTGTCCTCCAGCAGCAGATGCCCCTGTGTTTCAGTGCAACCCTGGGGAAATGCAGAAAAACACCATCTGGAAATCATATGATTATCTCAATAGATGCAGAAAAAGGTTTTTTTTTTGACAAAATTCAATAGTTTTGTATACATATTAGAAATAGTATTAGAAATGTTGAAGAGCATAGAAATCAATGAAGCTTTCCTTAAAATGATAAGTAGCATCTATCTATGACCATCAGCAAGCATTATATGTAATAGGGATAAGCTATAAGCATTTCCAATGAGATCAGAGGTGAAACAAGGATGTTCATTATCACTGTTATTCAATTTTATACTAGAAATAGCTTTAACAATAAGAAAGGAAAAAATAAATTGAAGGATTAGAATATGCAATGATGGAACAAAATTATCACTCTGCAGATGATATGACAGTATCTTTAGAGAATCCTAAAGATCCAACTAAAAATCTACTTGAAATAATAACCAACTTTAGCAAATTTGCAGGTTATAAAATAAGACCACATAAATCATTGGCATTTCTATATAATATTAAAAAAAGTCCAAAACAAGAGATAGAAAGAGAAATGTAATTTAAAATAATTATAGATAATATGAAATATTTGCCAAGACAAATGAAGGGACTATATGAACACAATCACAAAACAATTTGCACACAAATAAAGTCAGATCTAAATAATTAAAAAAAATTAAAGCATGGATAGACTGAGCTAATATAATAATGACAACTACCAAAACAAATTATATGATAGAGAGGGAAAAATAATAAAAAAATTAATCTGGAAGAACAAAAGATCCAGAGTACTAAGGAAAATAATGAAAGTGAATGCAAGGGAAGGTGGCTTAGCCCTACCAAATCTAAAACTGCAGTACAGAACATCAAAACTACTCAACACTATCTAAGAAATAGAGTGGTAGATCAGTGGAATATGTTAAGTACACAAGACATAGTAGCTAAGGAATATAGTAATCTACTATTTGATAAGCCCAAAGACTCAAGCTTCTGAGATAAGATCTCCTATTTGATAAATGCTGCTGGAAAAACTGGAAAATAGTATGGCAAAAACTAAACATAAACCAACAAACATCTTATAAAGGCCTCATTTCTAAAATATATAGAGAACTTAATCAAGTTTATAAGAATATAAGTCATTCTCCAATTGATGAACGGTC
Source organism: Pseudocheirus occidentalis (assembly GCA_028646575.1). Taxonomy (NCBI): domain Eukaryota; kingdom Metazoa; phylum Chordata; class Mammalia; order Diprotodontia; family Pseudocheiridae; genus Pseudocheirus; species Pseudocheirus occidentalis. The sequence continues at coordinate 4,883 of JAQQSW010006512.1, read as the reverse complement.
AAAGGATATGAACAGTTTTCAGATAAAAAAAATAAAGCTATCTATATCATATGGAAAATATTTTACATATCACTATTAGAGAAATACAAATCAAAACAACTCTGAGGCACAACACCACACCTATCAGATTTACTAACATGACAAAAGAGGAAAATTATGAATGTTGGAGAAAGTGTGGGAACATTGAAACACTAATACATTGTTAATGGAGATGTGAACTGATGCAACCATTCTAGAGACTGATTTGTAACTATGCCCATAGGGCTAGGAAACTGTGCATTACCTTTGATCCAACAGTACCACTACTAGGTCTGGATCCCAAAGAGATGATAAAAATGGGAAAACGACCCACATGTACAAAAATATTTATAGCAGCTCTTTTTGGGTGGCCAAGAATTAGAAATTGAGGGGATATCCATCAACTGGAGAATGGTTGAACAAGCTGTGGTATATGAAAGTAATTGAATACTATTGTTCCATAAGAAATGATGAATAGGTAGATTTTAGAAAAACCTGCAAAGACTTGCATGAACGGATGCTGAGTGAAGTGAACAGAACCAGGTAAATATTGTACACCATTGTGAGATGACTGACCTTGACAGACTTAGCTCTTCTCAGCAACACAGTGATCTGGGTCTATGCTGAAAGACTTATGATGGAAATTGCTATCCACAACCTGGGAAAAATCTATGGAGTCTGAATGCAGATCAAAGAATATTATTTTCTCTTGTTTCTTGTCATTGTTGCTTTTTCTCCCTTTCTGATGATTTTCACTATTGTTCTGATTCTTCTTTCACAAAATGAATAATGTGGAAATGTTTGACATAAGTGTACATGTATAGCCTGTATCCGATCACATGCCATTTTTGGGGAATGGGGAGGGGAGACAATGGGGAGGAGAGTTTGTGGGAAATATTTAGTAATCAAAATCTGTTAAAAGTAAATATTGAAAACTCAAAAAATAAATATTAAAAAAATCAGAGAGGAAGAAGAAAAAACAGGGAAAAGAAATAATAGTGATGCAAGAGAATCATGAATAAAAGTTAACTGTTTGGTAAAGGAGGAAAAAAAAAACCCTTAAAAATCAAATAGGTCAAATGGTGAGACAGACAAGGAGGGGGGTAGAGGGAGGGGAGAAGGAGAGAGGGAAAGAGAGAGTGGGGAAGAAGAAGAACAACAACAATAACAACAACAATGGAAAAACAAATAGAAAGTAAGAAATCATAACTCTTAAAATTTTACAATAAGTTGCTCTGATAATGGTCTCATTTCTTCACTATATAAATAAGTCATATTAATAAAATAAATAAGAGTCATTCCCTCAACTGATAAATGGTTAAAGTTTATGAATAGGTGTAATGCCAAGAAAAGGCAACTTCCAAGGTGTAGATTACCAGCATAGCAAACCCCATTTGTTCAGTGACAGATTAACACAAATATTCACAGAACAGAGAAAACCAAAATACAGTATAACTCATTCATTTAGCAAGTAAATTCTCAATTCAATCCAGGTACTACTCCATTCCTGGACAGTGCATTCATTTAGTCAGTCAAAGTCTCTCTTCTCAAATAGAAATTAGTTTCCAATCATAAAGTGCATTCATTTGGTCAATCACAGAGTACAAAAACGTCAAAGGTTTACCATCCCTGTATCACAAGTGAATTACAATACCATCCATTAATGCCAAGCACTTTCTCAAAAGGGACAAGAGAGCACAAAAGGCCATCCACCCTTAAGCTACACCAGGGTTAAGATACCATAACAGCAGTCAATGCCCAAGGAGAGATACTTTCTATGTTTTGACCTGAGGTAAGTATTCAGAAATCCTGGTTCCTGGGAGGCAAATCCTAACAAAGCCACAACACACATTACAGCGTCCTCATCAAGTTGCTCTCTGCCTTCAGAATAGTCCCATAAAACCTGAAAGCACCAACAAGGCCCTCTTCCAGGATTTCTGTAAACATACAACAACAAAATCCTCCTTCAGGGCTTCTGAACCAAGACCAAGTTTCCAGGACCTCTACAACAGCAGCACTGTCCTTCACCAGCAGGTGGGCAAAACAATATCAAAACAGGCAGACAAAATACCGGCATCACAATCATGCCTCTTCAGCTCTAGGCAGCTGGGGTGCATTTCTCAAAAGTCCTGAGAAGCTCCAATTGGCCCCCAGCAGTCATTCTCTGAGCAACTCTGGCATCCTACCCTTGGACTTTCTCTCCAAATCCATGGCTCCTCCCACTTCAGCCCTCTCTCTTCACATCCACAAGTCCCTCCCATAAGTGGGATTTACAAGCTCAGGGTTTCAACAATAAACCCAAAAACCAAGCCAAAACAGGGGCATCTCCAAATTCTATTACCATTACAACAGGAAGTTTCAGATGAAGTAACTAATGTTATCTATAGCTATATTGGGGGAAAATGCTGTAAATTAATATTGATTAGTGAAATGTAAAACAAAACAACTCTCAGATACCAGCTCAGACTTATTGACTAATATGACAAAAAGGAAAATGACAAATGTGAGAAGCAATGTGGAAAAATTGAAACACTAATGCCCTGTTGGTGCAGTTGTGAATGGATTTAACCATTCTATAGAACAACTTGTAACTATGACCAAAGAGTGATACAATCATGCATACCTTTGACCTGGAAATACCACTCCTAGGTGTGAGCCTCAAAGAGCTAAAAAAATAAAACAAAAAAGGAATAGGATCAATATTTACAAAAATATTTACAACACCCCCTTTCTGGTAATAAAGAATAGGAAATTGAGTGGATAGCTATCTATTGGGGAATAGTTGAGCAAGTTGTGGTATATGAGTGTGATAACAAACTGTTGTGATATGAGCAATGATGAGTAGGGTCCTCTCAGGAAAAAATAAACCTGGATAGACTTACATGAACTGATGCAAAGTGAAATTAGCAGAGCCAGGAGAATGTTGTGCACAATAACAACAATATTGTAAAATGATCAACTGTGAATGATTTAGCTATTCTCAGCAATACAATGATCCAAGACAACTCCAGACTTGTGATGGAAAATGTTATCCTTCCCCAGAGAAAGAACTGACAGAGTCTGAATGCAGATTGAAGTATATTTTTTTAAAGTTATTTTCCCTGCCTTTTAAAAATCTGTGTATTCATTTACAAGATGATTAATAGGGAAATATGTTCTGCATGACTGCCCATATATAAGATATCAAACTGCTTCTCAATGAGGGAGGTAAAGAAAGAAGGAAACTCAATAAATATTGGAAACTCAATTAAAAAATAACCGCTGGGGGCAGAGCCAAGATGGCAGCATAGAAGCAGGAAAATGCCGCACCTCACAAATAGCCACCTCAAATACTCATAAAATATGACTCTAAACAAATTTTAGGGCTCCAAAACTCACATAAAAATACAGAAAACACATCTCCAACTTAAGGCAGCTTGGCAGGAAGGGCTCATTGCAGTGCCGGGAGCCAAAACCAGCCCTGCCTGAAACCACGGTTTGGCCCTGTGGCAGCCAGGAGGAGCGGCACCTGGAGCCTTCAGGAGAGTGGATCAGTGGCAACTGTGCCAGTTTCCAGATTTATCAAGCCAAAAGAATCAAGGACTAAGTGAAAGGTCAGTGGAATTCAGCTAAATGTGGGAGAAAAAAGCCGTCTGGCCAAATTGCATCCAAGGCAGGGAAGTGGCAGAAGCAGCGGCCCTGCTGCAGGGGGACCAAGCAATTGCTCAGAGCCTAAGTGCTCTTGCATTGAGTGGCTTAGATCCAGATACTGGTCTTGGGTGGTGGTCCTGGGGTGCGTTTTCAGTGAGCCAAAGCTGGTGGGGGCTGTAACACCCTCCTAATAGCTCTGGCAGCTGCGACAACCCCAGTGATTTGGGACAGAGCTTTCCCCTCTGGAAGCAGAGTTCCACAGAGCTAAAAAAGACAAGTAATTCACTGGCAACATAAGCAGGCAAAGGAAGCTAAGTAAGAATAGCAATTGAACTCTAGAATCCTTTTCTGGGGACAAAAAGGATCAAAGCATGGAACAAGAGGAAGACAACACAGTCAGAACTCCCACAACAAAAGCTTCCAAGAAACATGAAGACTGCCAACAAGCCATAGATCAGCATAAGAATGATTTTGAAAACAAAATAAGAGAAGTGAAGGGAAAATTGGGAAGAGAAATGCGAATGATGCAAGAAAATATAATAAGAAAATCATGAAGACAGAGTCAGCAACCTGACTGAAGAAAATAACACCTTAAAAACAGATTAACTCAAATGGCAAAAGTGGCCCAAAAAAGCCAATGAGGAGAAAAATGCCTCAAAAAGTCAAATATGCCAGATGGAAAAAGAATCTCAAAAGCTTTCTGAAGAGAATCATTCTTTCAGAATTAGATTGGAGCAAATGGAAACAAATGACTTAATGAGAAATCAAAATACTATTAAACAGTAAAAAAAATGAAAAAATAGAAGATGATGTGAAACATCTCCTTAAAAAACACTGACTTGACAATAGATAAAGGAGAGACAATTTAAAAATTATTGGACTACCTGAAATCCATGATTTAAAAAAAATTTTGAAAGCAACCCTCAAGAAATTCTCAAGGAAAATTTCCCTGGCATTTTAGAACCAGAGGGTAAAATCAAATTTCAAAGAATTCACTGCTCACCTTTTCAAAAAGATCCCTAAAAGGAAACTCCTAGGAATGTTATAGTGAGGTTCCAGAGTCCTCAGATCAAGGAGAAAATATTACAGCCTGCCAAGAGGAAGCAATTTAAATACTGTGGAAACACAATTAGGATAACCCAGGATCTAGCAGCTTCTACATTGAAGGACTGAAGGGCCTGGAATATGATATTCCAGAGATCAAGGGAGCTAGTATTAAAACCAAGAATCACCTA
>JAQQSW010006511.1:0-13931 GCA_028646575.1 Pseudocheirus occidentalis | reverse complement strand
ATACGTATCCACTATATTTAGATACATACATGCAGACACATATACATATATACACAATACACACACACACACACACACACACACACATATATATATATATATTATAGATAGGTAGACAGACAGACAGATAGACAGACAAACAGACAGACAGACAGACAGACAGACAGACAGACAGACAGATAGATAGATAGATAGATAGATAGATAGATAGATAGATAGATAGATAGATAGTTTAGATAGGTTAGTTTGTGGAGTCCAGGTCAACTGCTATGGTTTATATCAACACAAACTGTCTCTAGTTCTGCCCTTTGGAACCAAGCAAGTTTAATTCTTTACCTACAAATACCTGAAGATATCAAATATATTTCCACTGAAGTCCTCTTTTCTCCATCCTAAGTTCTATGAACATCCTAAGTTCCGTCATTTGGTTTATCCATGATTTTAAGTCTCTTTAATATCCTGGCTGTCCTTTCTTAAGCATCTTACATATCATTTTTATTTCTGGAATATAGTACCCCAAATTGAAAATATTCATTCTGATTATTTTGATTTTTTTTTGGTTTGGCTTGTCACACTGATAGTATTGGTATGGTATAAAGCTCTTTAATGTTTTAGTCTACTAAAATACTCAACTTTTTTTGCAAAATTTATTTCCCCCATACATACACAATTTTTAAGTTTTGATTCTTTGATTTTGATTTTGTATTTTTGATTCTTGGAACCCAAGTGCAGGGAAATGCCAATGAATTTCTCCTAATAATTTATGGTGCTAATTATGTCATTAAAGGAAATTAAATTAGCATGATATCATTCATTCTTAAGGAAATCATGAAAGGTTATATTCCTTACTGCTTTCCCTTTTTAAGTGCTTACAAATTATCCCTTAAATGATATATTCTGAAACTTATCAGAAAACTAAATAATTTCACAGCTCTTTAATTTTGGGATGTTACCTTATTTGTTTGTTTAAAACTTGAGACATTTTTCCTCCTCTGACCCTTTGGAACCACATCCATTTCCTGTGTGGGAGAAATTGGGATGGTGATGATGATAACTGTCTTTAAATACTTGAAGGATTATTACATTTCCCAAAAAAGAATACATATATTCTGTTTGTCCCCAGAAATAAGAAATTAGAATAGGGGGTTAAAGTTAGAGGGAGGCAAATTAAAGCCTAATGTTAGGGGGAAAATCAAGTGTTTACAGCCACACCAGAGTAGAATAGGCTGCCTCAAAAGATGTGGTGCTTAATACTTTGTCCTAGAAGTTGGTCCTGACTGGAGAGTCAAGCAGAGGGTAGATGATAAATTATCGTATATTTGCTGAGGGGAATGGGGTAGTTATTAATGTACAAATTAAATGCAATAGCCCCCTAGATTCCTTAAATCTCTGAGATTCTGTAGTTTTTGATATTAAGTAATGTCAGCTATAACTCTTGACTAAAGTAAATTTATTCAGAAAAGAATAAAAGCAAAAAAAAATGAAGTTAGTTCCTTTCCATATAGGATCAAGGTTAGAGTCACTCTTAAGTTCATTTCAAGTTTAAAAGGCATAAGGGCTTTAATGCATTAGCAGACACCACCAGCTTATTCTACCACCTACAACTTACCTCTGCCCCTACCTTGGCTGCCCCCTTTCTATACTTTGCCATGCTTCTCTCAAAGCTTCAGGACAATTATTTTGACTGAGCACTATCTAAAATATCGGGAAAGTGTGATGGGAATTGAAAGGACAAATGACAAGGCACAGTAAAATTCATCCCCATTCTCAGAAAGACTCACCAAATATATCAGGACAGGTTCAATTCCTAGACTGTGAGTGAGGGAAAAGGAGAAAGAAAGGAATTTAAGTTCTTTCATCATTTTCTGAGTGGCTTTCTCATGTAAGATTAGGTGGAGCTATACAACTGTTCAAATATAAAGCTGAAAATGTGAAATGTGTTGACTAGCCCTGAGACATGTGCCCCAGGTAGATGCCTCTTAAGACAGTAATAACATCTCCCTAAAATAATGGGAATGACATATCTTTAGAAGAAGGAGGTTAAGCCACAAGGACAGCATCCTTGAGGCAGCTCCAACAGGACTGAAGCTAAGTAGCTATGTTTCAAGAATAGTTTCATGTTCAAGGGAGCAGACATTTTGGTGTCAGAGTAAACTGAGAAGACTGAACCCTTATTGAATAAGCATTGTGGAGTTAGGATAGAACATAAATGCCAAGAAAATTCCATAACACTGATAAGATAGTGGACCAGGCCAAATCAAGACAGTCATAAGTCATATACAGTTGCTTGGTGATGTGAACTTAAAGAGGAAAGGTGTTTCCAAGCCGTGATTCTAGAGAGACAGTAAGCTGAAAGCTGGAAGCTGGACTCTTTATCCACAAGTCAGTGTAGGTGTTTCTTGGGGAGGTTTATTCTCTTCCCTACTGGTGCAAAAATTTTCAAGAGGTTGTACCTGTTTCTGTTTTGTTTTGTTTTGTTTTTTTACAAATTCATTCACTCGTTATTAGTTTACATCATTCACTTCCATAAGTTTAAAATTTTCTATGCTTCCCTTTCCTCCTCCCTCCTCAAGATGGTATGATCCAATATAGGCTCTACATATACATTTTTATTAAACATATTTTCACATTAGTCATGTTGTACAGAAGAATTAGAATGTATGGGAGGAACCACAAAAAAGAAGAAGCAAAACAAAACAAAAGAGAGAGAGAGAGAGAGCAAATGATATACTTCTATCTGATTCCATAATTCTTTCTCTATATGTGGAGAGCATTTTCCATAATGAACCTTCTGGAGTTGTCTTAGATCTTTGTATTGCTGAGAAGAGCCAAGCCTTTTGAAGGTAGTTATCACAAAATATGGCTTTTACTGTGTACAGTGCTATCCTAGATCTGCTCACTTCACTCAGCATCAGTTCGTATAAGTCTTTTCAGATTATTTTAAGTCTAGCTGCCCATCTTTTCTTAAAGCACAATAGTATTCCATTATATTCATATACTACAACGTGTTCAGTTATTCCCCAGTTGATGTCCATCAATTTCCTCAGTTGATGTCTTCAATTTCCACTTCTTGGCCACCACAAAAAGAGATACTATAAATATTTTTGTACTTGTGTGTTCTTCACACATTTGTATGATCTCTTTGGTATATAGCCCTAGAAGTGGTATTGATGAGTGAAAGGGTATACACATTTTCATAGCCCTTTGGGCATAGTTCCAAATTGTTCTCCAAAATAGTTGGGTCAGTTCTCAACTCCATGAACAATGCAAATTCCCACATCTTCTCCAGAACTTATAGTTTTCCTGTTTTGCCATGTTAGCCAATCTAATAGTTGTGATGTGGTACCTCAGGTTTGTTTTGATTTGAATTTCTCTAATAAATAGTGATTTAGAGTATTTTTTCCACAAGACTATAGATACCTTTAATTTCTTCCTCTGAAAACTATATGTTCATATCCTTTGACCATATGTCAATTGGGTTATTCTTATAAATATGATTCAGTTCTCTATATATTTTATAAATGAGACCTTTGCCAGAGACACTGGTGTAAAAAAATTCTTTCTTAATTTTCTGCTTTCTTCCTAATCTTGATTGCATTGACTTTGTACAAAAACTTTTCAATGTAATGCAGTCAGAATTATCCATTCTGTATTTCTTAATGTTCTCTATCTTTTGTTTGGTCATAAATTCTACCGTTCTCTATATATCAGACAGGTAAACTATTCCTTGCTCCCCTAATTTGTTTACAGTATCAGCCTTTATATCTGGATCATGTACCCATTTGGATTTTATTTTGGCACATGGCATAAGATGTTAGTCAATGCCCAGTTTCTGCCATACTATTTTCCTGTTTTCCTAGCAGTTTTTGTTAAATAGTGAGTTCATATCCCAGAAGCTGGACATTTTCGGTATATCAAACAGTAGATTGCTATACTCATTGACTACTATATCTTATGTACCTTACCTATTCCACTGAGCCACCACTCTATTTCTTCTCCAGTACCAAGTAGTTTTGATAATTGCTGCTTTATGATGTTTTTAAATTAATTTGTTTATTTGCTTTTAGTTTACAATATTCAGTTCCACAGTCTCTTGAGTTTCAAATTACCTCTCTCCTTCCTCCCGCCCCTGTCGTGGTGGCATGCACTCAAATATAGGACCTACAGATATCTTCACATTAATTGTGAGTCAGGTTGTAAATAAAGATAGTAACCAATGGAATGATCAGTGGGAAAGAGGAAACAAAGTAAAACAAGAAAAAGAAAGAGAGCAAGTAGTTTGTTTCAATCTGCATTCAGACTCTGCAGCTCTTTCTCTGGATGTGGATATCTCTTTTGATCATGAGTCTTTTGGAGTTGTCTCATAACCTTACATTTCTGATAATAGCCCAGTCCATTGAAATTAGGTGTCACAAATACGTTGTGTCTGTGATTGTGTACAGATTTCCCCTGGTTTTGCTCTTCTCGCTCAGAATCAGTTTATATAAGTCTCTCCAGGTTATTATGAAGTCCATCTGATGGAATCCTAATAAAACTGCCCCCAGCCTCAGTATGCTAACTTAAGGATAGGCCTTGCTCTACTGAACAGCAGGCCCACTGTACCTATCTAATGCTCCCTACCAATGTTCTAACTTGTTTGCATATGTCTCACTGCTCACTGGAACAACAGTTGTGTCCCTGAACTCTTAGTTCCCACAGAAACAGTAGGTGTGTCCACGTGATGGGAACCTAGCTACTGCTTCTACCTAGTCACTGCCTCCAGACCCATTCCCACAGAAACAGGTGTGTTCTTGTATTCAATCACAATCACATCATCCATCTAGCCCAACACAGGACTAGGACCCTAATAATCTGCTTAACCAGACAGGACCACAATAACTAGCCAGTTGGAAGGCAGAATGACCTAATCCCTTAACAAACTCCTCTTGCCTTTTTAATATTTATGATGTTCCTCTATTCTATGTAAATTTCAGTTATGAAATTGCATCTTTACCCTATAGAAAACCATCTTGCTTTCTCTAAAGTTGCTTGTTCCCCTTGAAACTTAGCCTACTTTATGAGAGGCATCATTCAGGTTCTCTGACTCTGAATTCTTAGAGACAGTTCTACCACAACATATCATGAAACTCCAACAGTTTTTGGGTGGGCACAACCCTCACCTCAACAATTTTTGGCATCCCCTCATTTAAATCACAACAGCTTTTTGGCGTCCCTGGGTGGTCCTGAGTCTCTGACTCTGACCTTCCTCTCTGTGTGGAGCAGAAGTCTTTGATTCTGACCCCCTCTAATTCAAAGATAAACTTCTCTTTTTTGCTTTTTTTAGTTGGGAGGTGTTACAGGTTTTGGGGGTCAGGCTGTATAGGTTTCACCTATACCCTTCCTCCACAGGCTTCGGGCGTCCCGGCTCCCGGCTTCCGCAATCTCGAGAAACAGCTGCGCAGAAAACTTAAGACACAGGGCTTGCCTCTTGCTACTTTCTCTTAGGCTCAGCTTGGCTGGAACTCCCTCTCATTCTCTAAGCTTGGCATGGGACTGGAACTTCTGCCTCCGGGTAGCCTGTATTTAAGTCCTTTCTCCAGGGCCCCTTAGGGCCCCTCTTCTGGCCTTGCCCTCACCACAGTGAGCCAATCGTGCATCACCCCGAAGGCAGAGAGATAATCCTGCTTATCACAAACAGGTGCAACCTTCGTATTCTGCCACGAGGTGATCACCGGCCTCCTGTTAGCTGAGGACCAATTCAATCCATTACCAACAAGAGCCCCAACAGGGAGGTCCTTCAAGCACCTAGGAAGCCTTGACTGTATCAGTTGGGCCCTTGTGGCCAGCAAATTCCCTTTAGACAGAGGATGTTCTGCTTAGGAATTTATGGGGCGTTCTTTATGAACTCAGTTTTACATCCTTCTGTGGAATGCCACTGAAGAGATGAATATGACTATAGAGGGGAATTTCTTTAGGCTTCTCATTTCTTATAGCACAGCAGTATTCTGTTACATTCATATACCACAATGTGTTCAGCCATTCCCCAATTGATGAACATCTTGGTTTCCAATTTTTTGCTACCACAAAAAAGAGCTGGTATAAATATTTTTGTGCATATGGGTCCTCATTCCACTTCTCTGATCTCTTTGGGATATAACCCTATAATTGGTATTACTGGGTCAAAGGGTATGCACTTTTTATAGCCCTCTGGGCACAGTTCCAAATTGCTCTCCAGAATGGTTGGATCAGTTCACAACTCCACCAACAGTGCATTAGGGTTCCAGTTGTTCCACATCCTCTCCAGCATTCATCATTTTCCTATTTTGTTATCTTAGTCAATCTAGCCTGTGAGATGTGGTACCTCAGAATTGTTTTGATTTGCATTTCTCTAATCAATAGTGTTTTAGAGCATTTTTTCATGCGCTTATAGATACCTTTAATTTCATCTTCTGAGAACTGCCTGTTCATATTCTTTGACCATTTGTCAATTGGGGAATAGCTTGTATTCTTATAGATTTGACTCAGTTCCTTGTATATTTTAGAAATGAGGTCTTTATCAGAGACACTGGTTGTAAAAATTCTTTCCCAATTTTCTACTTCCTTCTTAATCTGGATTACATTGGCTTTATTTGTACAGAAAACTTTCAAAGTTTATCAAAGTACTTTTTCAAAGTTTTGTAATCAAAATGATCTGTTTTGCACTGTATAATGCTAACTCTTGTTTCCTCATAAAATATTCCCCTCTTCATGAAACTTACAGGTAAACTATTTCTTGCTCTCCCAGATTGCTTACAGTATTGGCCTTTACACGTAGATCATGCACCCATTTCGACTTTATTTTGGTGCACAGTGTTAGATATGGGTCTATGCCCAGTTTGTGCTGTACTGTGTTCCAGTTTTCTCAGCAGGTTTCAATAAATAGTGCATTCTTATCCCAAAAACTGGGGTCTTTGGGTTTATCAAATACTAGATTACTATAGTCATTAGCTGCAGAGTCTCACATACCCAATCTATTCCATTGATCCACTGCTCTATTCCTCAGCCAGTACCAAGTAGTTTTGATGACTGCTGCTTTATACCAAAGATTAAAATCTGTTATGGCTAAGACACTTTCCCTGGCATTTCTTTTCATTAATTGCCTTCATATTCTGGACCTTTTGTTCTTCCAAATGAATTTCGCAACTCTTTTTTTCTAGCAGTACAAATTAATTTTTTGGTAGATTGATTGGAATGGCACTTAAATATGTAATTTAATATAGGTAAAACTATCATTTTTATTATATTAGCTCAGTCCAGCTGTGAGCAACTGATATATTTTTTTACAACTAGTTAGATCTGACTTTATTTTTGTGAAGTGGTTTATTTGTGTGTTCATATAGGTCCTGGGTTTCTTTTGGCAGATAGATTCCCAAATATTTTATAATATCTACAGTAACTTTAAATGGAATTTCTCCTTCTGTCTCTTGCAGTTGGAGTTCATTAGAGATATATAGGAAAGAAGGGAGAAAGATCAATATTATATGAGTTTTGCCCTCATTGGTTCTGGTGTAAGGAGGGGATAACATAATCAGTTAAGTATAGGATTCTATTGAGAAGAGACACAAAACCTATCATAATAGAAGGAAAGATAAGAAGAAGAGGAGCATTTCTTGAAATCTATTCTTGTAAATCTTAGTTCAAGGAAGAAATTATGTACTACATTTAATATGAAAATCTATGATATCCTACAGACAGTAGGAGGGGGGAAAGTCTAAGAAAAGGGAAAGGATTTAGAAGTGAGGGAAGAAGTAGTAAGGGGGAAGGTTAGGAAAAGGAAGAGGGGCTTATAAGAAGGGAATACTGAAGGAGGTGGTGGTCAAAAAGAAAACTCTTAAGAAAGGAAGGGAGAAGAAGGAAAATAAAAGCATAAACAGGTGAGGAAACTGGATGGAAGAAAAGACACAGATAATAATTATAACTGTAAATGTGAGTGGGATGAACTCTCCCATAAAACGGAGGTGGATAGCATAATGGATTAAAAAGCACAATACAACCATATGATCTTTACGAGAAACACATTTGAAACAGGGGGATTCACAAAGGGTAAAGGTAAAAGGCTGAAGTAAAATATGTTATGCTTCAGCTAAAGTAAAATAAAAGCAGGGACAGCAATCCTTATCTTAGACAAAGCAAAAACAAAAATGTATCTAATTAAAAGAGAAAAGGAAGGAAAAAATATCCTGCTAAAAGGCACCATCAAAAATTAAGTAATATCATTCATGTACCAAGCAGCAGAACATCTGAATTCCTAAAGGGGAAGTTAGAGGAAGGAATAGATAGCAAAACTATATTAGTGGGGGACTTAAATCTCCCCCTCTATGAACTTGTCTAACCTCAAAATAAAAAAAAAATGAAGTTAAGAAGGTAAATAGAATCTTAGAAAACATAGATATGGTAGACTTCTGGAGAAAACTGAATGGGGGATAAAAAGGAATATACCTACTTCTCAGCAGTACATGGCACATACACAATAAATGACCAATAAGCAGATTATCTCTCCTGGATCTGTTTTCCAGATCAGTTGCTTTTCCATTGAGACATTTTACCTCTTTTTCTAATTTTTCAGTCTTGATATTTTGTTTGACTGATTCTTAGTGCCTCCTAGAGTCATTAGATTTAATTTGGTTGTTTCTAATTTTTAGTGAATTGTTTTTCTCAGTTAGTTTTTGAAATTCCTTTTCCATGTGTTCAGATTTCATCTTTAGTCCATACATTTTTTTCTTTTTATGGAGTTGCTTTCTTCATTGAAATGTTTTTTTTCTATTTTTGATTTTTAAAGAATTATTCATTTTATCTTCTACCCCTCTAAAATGGTTTTCAAAGTCCTTCTTGAGCTCTTCTAAGAATACTTTCTGGGTTTGAGACCTATTCATATTTCCTGTTGAGGCTTCAGCTGTGCATGTGAGTCAGTGCTGTCTTCTTCTGAATTTGTTTCCTCCTGCTCTCAATAATAGGATTCCTGAGTTTTTGTCTTTGTAATCTATTTTTTACCCATTTTAGGCAGGGCCTGAGCAATGCCCTTAATCTAGGACAGTGGTTCTCAATCTGTGGGTCATGACCCCTTTAGTGGTTGAATGACCCTTTCACAGGGGTTACAGGGGTCACCTAAGACCATTGGAAAGCACATGTTTATGATGGTCTTAGAAACTGAGACACCTCTCCTCTATCCATCTACAGGTGGGTCCAACCACATGAAGATACACCCACAAATGAGTATTAAAGGTTGAGAACCACTGCTCTAGGATTCCCAAGCCTTTAGTATTTAAAATTTTGCTCTGAGGCAATAATTTCTGTTTTTTCAGGGTCTGGGGCTAGAAGGGGAGGGGTATTGCATCAGCCAGGGTTTGCTTTGCCATCCTGGTCCCTGGAAGTTCAGATAAGTGCTTTTTAAAATTTCTAGGTTACAAGTTCATAGTCCTAGGAGTAGCTGCTGCCACTGCCACAGGCCCTGCATTTGTCTCTTACGCATCTCCAACAGATGCCAACCCTGTGTTGATCGGCCTGGGAATGGCCCTTGTGGCTGGTGGATCAGTTTGCTGTCACATCATCCAGGTCTCCATGTGCCATGTTTTCTGGGCCTCTGCCTTTAATATAATTTAAGATCTGGTCTGCCTAGGCTACCTTCTTTAAGATTTTTTAATTAATTCCCTTGATTCTGGACATTTTGTTCTTCCAGATGAATTTTATTATTATTTTTGTAGCTCTATAAAATTATACCTGTTTTTTGCAGAAGGGTTATGAATGATTTTATTCTGTATTTTCCCAATAATTACTTACCATTCTAATACAATAATTTCTTGGTGTTTTTTGATCCATAACTGACTTACCAATAAGAAGGTAATGACAGAGCCAGCACTATAAGTGTAACCCTTCTCTAAACTTAAATTAAGTGAACCCATATGTGATTACAGAGTTGAGTGGCATCAATTCTGTTTAAGCTTATAAAATTTTCTTTACCTCAATACAACTACATTCAATAAACATTTAAGTGTTTATTATAGACAAAAGAGATATAGTTGATATTGGGGGTACAGAACTAACAAATTATAGTCCCTCTCTTCAGGGGTTTAAAACCCTATAGAAAAGATATAATTCATATACAAATCTTAGTTAAGATACAAATAAGAAAAGGTGAGTGAAATACTGAGAGTATACTAAAGATCATTTTGATTTCAGTTTTAGTGAAGGTTTCATGCTGGAATTTGTACCTGACTTTGTACCTGGCTCTTAAGGAAGGTAAGGCTTTCAAGAGAATGGGAAATAAAGGAGGTATATGTACTAACAATATGGGATAACCTATGTCAATGCATGAAGGTTACATCATAGTGCCATGCCTATATTTTACACTTAATAAGGTTATACTGATTGAATTCAACTAGAAGAGTAGAGGATGAAATATACGAATAGTTTGCAACTTGACTAGAATGTACAGAGTATAAAGAGAAAAACTGTCTGAAAAACAACAACAACAACAACAACTAGAAATGTAGGTTGAATGCAGATTATGGAGAGTCTTAAATGCCATACTAATACATTTCATGCCAGAAGTAGCAAGATGACTCAATGGAGATCACCCTGAGATCTTCCTGACTCCAGGAAGATGTGGGTTAAACTTTAGCCTCAGACACTTACTAGGAATATGACTGGGCAATTCATTTATTCTCTGTTTGTGTAAGTTTCCTTGACTGTAAAATGGGTATAATAATCCCTACTTTTCAGAGGTATGAGAATTAAGTGGAAAAAAATCTGTAAACTATTGAACAGAGTCTGGAATAAAGGAGATGCTTAATGAATGCTTTTTTCCAAAAAACTGAACCAATTCTTAAAAAAAAAAGACAGGTATCCAATGAAGACAAGGGATATTTATTGGAAATATGGGCAGTTGGGGAAATAGCTAGTTTAGTAATAAGTATAAAAAAACCTTCAGTGTAAATTAGGAACTATCAAAAGCAGTAGAGCATAGAGCAGTACTGCAGGAGATCTGGGATCTCACTGATGGGAATATTTCTTCTTATGAGTCAATATATAACCTATCCATGCTGTTAGTCTTACCCAGCTCTCATCCAAGCTTTCCCAGAAATTTTCTACAGGGAAAACACAACACAGGGTGAAAGTCTTCCTCGTGTTGTCTTTTGTGAATAGGATACTAGACAGAGAGGTAGAAAACCTTGATTTATATCTGGTCCTTGTTTTTAGTAGAAATATAGACATAAATAATTTTCTTCACTTCTCTAAATACGTAATATCAGGAGTAATTCAATACAAACATAAAAGCTGACCAAAGATGAGTGACATATAATAAAAAGAAAATCTTAACAATTATCTTTAAATATATATAAACATAATTATTCCTCATAAAAGAATAGTCATAGCTTAACAAAATATTTATCCTATGCCCAGTCAGGCTCAATTTGATAGGAGATCATGTAGTCCTCTCAACTCCAAATAGCATAAGAAGAAAAAGTAAGTAAAGGAAAAGACTGCTAGTTGTTCCTCAGTCTACAACAAGAGTAATCTGTTATTCACATCTATCTGCTGAGATGCTGATGAGCAGCCAGGGTATAGCCTGCTCCTCTATTTTTCAGGGAAAAAAAAGGAAAAAAGGAAAGGAAAGGAAAGGAAAGGAAAGGAAAGGAAAGGAAAGGAAAGGAAAGGAAAGGAAAGGAAAGGAAAGGAAAGGAAAGGAAAGGAAAGCAGTCCAAGAACTCAATCCAAGGAGGGGAGGGGAGGGGAGGGGAGGAGAGGAGAGGAGAGGAGAGGAAAAAGGAAAAGAAAGGGGAAGAGAAAGGAAAAAGGAAAAGAAAGGGGAAGAGAAAGGGGAAGAGAAAGAAGGAAAGAAAAAGAAGGGAAAAGAAAAGAAAAAGAAAAGACATAGGACATTTAAAGAGTATTGCTCTCCTACCTCTGTCAAGGAAAAGAGAAGAGAAAAAAAAGAACAGTGGCAAGGGAAACAGCAAGGTCAAGAGACTCCAGAAAGTCCATGTCTTGAAGTTTTAATTGCTGTTGTTAGCAGTCAGTTCACATGTTCCCAGTCTTTCCCATTGGCTCTCCCCTTGGCCTGGAATTGATGATGAAAATGATGATGACAATGATGATGATAATGACAATGATGACGGTGATGATGAGATGATGATGATGATGATGATGAAGATAAATAACATTTTTCTAGTCCTTATGATGTGTCAGGCACTGTGTTGGAACATTTTGCCTTCCCACCTTCACCTCCTGATTTCTTTCAAAACTGAGGTCAAATCCCACCTTCTGCAAAAAGCCATTCCCAGTCCCTTCACCATGTTTTGTTTTTCTTTGCATTTTAAACACCTATCACAATGCTTGGCACAAAGAAAGAGATCAACAAATACTTGTTGACTGATTCACTAATTTATTCATATTCTTTCTTATAATAATAGAAGATTGCATTTTAGTGCCTTCCCCAAATGATGAAGAATATTCTTATCTCCTTTTCAAGTGCTGTCAGCTCTGAAGATTAATAGATATGGTATCATTTTTAAAGGGCGTCAATTTTAAAGAGAAAGATTACTATTCATAATAAAGAAGTTGTCCCTTACCCTTTTACCCATATTCTTATCCTGTAGGTACTGAGTATGTCAAGTTATATCCTCCCCTAATCATCATTCAACTAGGCAGAAGGTATGAACTTTTAACTACTTCACCTTGAAGAATGGCAAAGGAAGGAAGATGAAAGGAAGAGTTATATATATATATATATATATATATATATGTAAATATATGTATATATATTCTACATTAATTTCCACATGATTCTGAGTTACAATTTTTCTCCCCATCTTTCCCCTACCCCCACCCTAAAATCACGAGCTTAATCAATATCCCTTCCCCCAATCTGTTATCTCTTATATACTCCCTCATCACCTTGCTAACTTTCTAGTATGGCAAGATAGATTTCTATGCTCCAGTGTCCGTATATCTTATTTCACAATTGCATGTAAAAATATTTTAAATTATTTTTAAAACTTTGATTTCCAGATTTTTCCTCTTCTTCCCTCCTCACCCACCCCCACTGGGAAGACAAGTAATTCAGCTGCTTGCAGTATTTTCTCCTTGACCTGGGAACTCTGGAATTTGGCTATAATATTTCTAGGAGTTTACATTTGGTGATCTTTTTCAAGAGGTGATTGGTGAATTCTTTCCATTTCTATTTTGCCCTCTGGTTCTAGAATATCAAGGTAATTTTGCTTGATAATTTCTTGAAAGAAGGTGCCTAGGCTGTTCTTTTTATCATGGCTTTCAGGTAGTCCATTAACTTTTAAATTATCTCTCCTGCATATATTCCAGGTCAGTGATTTTTCCAATGACGTATTTCACATTGCCTTCTATTTTTTTATTTGTTTGGATCTGTTTTAAAATATCTTGATCTCTCATAAAGTCATTAGCTTCCAATTGCTCCAATCTAATTGTGAAGGAGTTATTCTCTTCAGTGAGTTATGGAAACTTCTTTTCCATATGGCAAATTTGACTTTTTTAAGGCATTTTTCTCCTTGTTGGCTTTTTGGGCCTCTTTTGCCATTTGAATTAGTCTATTTTTTAAGGTGTTATTTTCTTCGGTGTATTTTTGGGTCCCCTTTAGTAGGCTATTGACTCTCTTTTCATTATTTTCTTGCATCATTCTCATTTTTCTTCCCAATTTTTCCTCCACTTCTCTTACTTGATTTTCAAAATCCTTCTGGAGATCCTCCATGGCCTGTAACCAATTCATATTTAGTTGGAGGCTTTAGGTACAAGAGTTGTGACTTTACTGTCTTCCTCTCAATCCAAGCTTTAATCCTTTTTGTCCCCCAAAAGGGTTCTGTGCTCTGTCTGTGTTTCTGAATTGCCAGCCAATTACTTGACTTTTGAGTTCTTTGCCACAGTAGAACTCTGCTTCCAGAATG
>JAQQSW010006510.1:0-13932 GCA_028646575.1 Pseudocheirus occidentalis | reverse complement strand
TTCTTCAGGTCACCATATTACTTTCAGTAAGTTCCTAGATAAGCCAATTTTCTACAGATTACGTTTAATCCTTACTCCAAGTATGGAAGATAAAATCAAAGATTAACTCCTGCCATTGTTCACATTACATATTGACATGATTTGCAGGTGATATTGATGCTGAATCAGAGATGTTTTCTCTTCTTCAAGTTGTCTCTTGGTTTCTCTGCTGAGTCATATAAATCCATCTGCTTATATGCTTACATTTACCTATACAGCTGCATATTCAGGGTGGAAGGTTTCCATCACTTACCTTTAAATTCAAGTGATGACAAAGATAATGGTTTGGCTTCCCTACTGCTTGATGAGGAATATGAAATCCATAACTCACAGAAGACAGGCAGTAAGCAATGTACCGTCAGTGATCTACGCTAAAAATCCAGGACCAAATGCAGATGCCAAGATAACATCCCACCAGGGGCAGGCAGTCAGCTGGAAACAGCCACTCATTGCCTCCTCTTTCCTGGACCTGTATTATTGCCAGCCTGCCTCATACCCTGAAATCTCATTTTGAACATAAATTGTGGAAGTAGTGATGGTTTTATCACAGAAAGGGAAAGGTAAGAGCAGAAGTAGGTACAGGAGTAGATATGGGCACAGTTGCATCCTAAAGGATCCTAGATATCAAAGAACTCTCACATTCATCCCCTTTTCTACACACACACACACACACACACACACACACACACACAAGCACATGTGTGTGCACCCACATACTCATGGAAAGAGCAACCATTCTACTACAAGGCATCACTTCCTGACAAAATTATGGCAATAAGTCTCCTGTTTATTTATTTATTTGCTCCTTTTTTGTCTCTTTAGTTCTTTTAGGAATTCTTATTTGACTTGTGACCGTTCTGCATTTTTCTTTGAGTTTTTGCTTGTATGTGTTTTCTCATAATGTCATTGTCATATTCTAAATTTGTGTTGTGAGCTTCCCTGTCGGCATAGTAGCTTTTAATGGTCAGGTTCTTTTTTGTTGTTTGCTCACTTTCCTCAGTCTTTTTCTTGACTTACAATAAGCCTCCTAGTTGTTCTCCCTGCCTCAAGTCTCCCCTCTCTTTAATCCATCCTCTGTACAGCTGTCACATTGGTATTATTAAAGCACAAACCTCGCCTGTTGTTTCAAAGATCAAATAAAAACTCCTCTCATTGACATGTAAAGCTCTTCATAACCTTCCTTTCCAGCCTCATTGTACATTACTCCCTTTCATATGCATAAAGGTTCCGAAAAACTGAGTTTCTTCTTGTTCCTCATACAACACCCTTGTCAAGTCTCTCTGCCCATCCATATCTTTGCACTAGCCATTTCCCAGGAATGGAATTCACTACTTCCTTGACTCTCTATCTTGGACTCACTGTCTCCTTCATGGTTCAGCTTGAATACCATTTCTACAAGAAGACTTTCCCAATACTGCCAACTGTTAGTACCTTCCACCAGAAATCATCTCATATCTACTTAATGTGCATAAAAATGTGCATCTTGTCTCCCTGCTCCCTGCTAGATTGCAAATTCCACAAGGGCAGGAACTTTCACTTTTGTCTTTGTATCTATCTAGTGCCTGACTCAGTATCTGGTCCATAGTAGCTGTTGATTGGATGACTGATGAGAAGGATCTCAAGATGGTGTAGACCCCCATCTAGAATCAGTGAGGTGAGAGGTTTGCCCAGGATCATGCAAATGCTAATAATAGTAGTAGCTAAAATCTATAAAGCACTTTAAGATTCAAAAAAGCACTTAACATATAATTTATTGATCCTCACAATGATCCAGTGAGGTGGGTGTTATCATTATGATTTCCATTTTTAGGTTAAGTGACTTGCCCAGGGTCCCAGAGCTGGGGAGTATCTGAGGCAGTATTGAAATTCAGGTCTTCCTCACCTTAAGTCTAGCATTTCATCCACTGGTAGCTACTAAGTAATAGGGGGGAAGGAGCCCAAGCCAAGTCTTCCACAGCCTAGTGAAAACCTTTCCCCCTTCACCTCCATCCCCAAACGCTAGCACCTTCCACTTCGATGCATATCCTCCATCTTCCATAAAGTTGGGAGCGGTGGAAAGACTAATATACAGTCTCGCCCTCTCTCCTTTGCAAAGGAGGTTTATTCTGAAGATTAATCACTGAAGATTATGCCATTCCTGGAATAATGATAGCAAACATTTACACAGTATTTACAATGTGCCAGGCACTGCGTATCTAATCTTATCATTGCAACAACCCTGTGAAGTAGATGCCATTATTATCCCCATTTTACAGATGAGGAAACTGAGGCAAAGAGAGGTCAAATGACTTGCCCAGGGTCACACAGCTAGTAAATTTCTAAGGCCAGATTTGAACTCCCTGTCTGGTACTCAATCCATTATTCCACCTAGCTGTCCCTAAATACTAAGCTGCCCTGGAAAGACTAAGACACTAGGTTACTACCACAGTTTATCTCTGATACACTTCAAAAATAGTGTATGATGCAGTAGTGTGCTGGTAGATGTTTAACAGCCAGCTCTCTGGGGAAGATAATATTCATGAAACAATTTTACGTTTAATCTGAATTATTAACATTTTCTCCATCATTAAGTCCAAGTGATCAACAAAATAATCAATCAAGCCTTGATTTGTACCATTGGCTACTTCCAAGGTATAAAATCCCACATTGACAATTTCACAGTTATCTCAGGAGCTGGTCTGAATGTTCAGCACATCTCTGAGTGTATCCCATTGGGTACATCATAAAGAATACAGTTTGCTGTCTCTGGCTGCCGCCTCCCTCCAGTTTTCTTTTAATTTCTTCCTCCTCAGAGCAAGAAGAAAATTTATACCCTCCACCTGCTGGAGATTAATGAGCAGGTCAAGTTAATGGCCCTCAGCTGTACTTCATCTCATCAACTTTTACCAACTGCACGTCAATCCGAATGAAATGTCCCAACCATGATTGTTTTTATTTCAATCAATACCAATATGGTCATTCAACCCACGAGCTGGGATCAACTCAGTAAAAAGCCATGACTGCATGGCTGAAAGCAAACAGATTATTTTTCCAGTTCTTTTTATGCATTAAAAAATGCCCTTTTCCAGGTGGTTAAAAAAAAATCTTGGCCCTATGCCTCGCAACTCACCTAGACGTTCTGGTATGAGACACTGAAATTCCACTTGTCATATGCTCTTGCTTAATTACTGTGATCAACTTTCAGAATTTTTGTAAACTCAACACACTGTATAATGAGGTTAATAAAACTGGCGGCCTCCTTTGCCATGTTTCTATAAAAATGTCAAACACATTATGAGCTCAGATCTAATCATCTTTTCCCATACCTTGTAAATGGTGCCTAATGAACCTATCTGCTTTCCAGGGTGGGTTTTACTTAGTCAGCTTTGGATTTGTAATTCTTCAGGACTTGATTAAAGTCCGTATATTTGTCATTTCTGACATTTCTGCATTGAATAATTTCTTCATTGGATATTTAATTCTTATATGTCATTGTCTATCTCAATGCCCAATATAATTTACATATGGTTATGCCAGAGGCAGAGTTCAAGGTTTGGTCTTACCTTGGCACCTTGGGCAAGTCACTGGGCCAGGGTTCAGTGCTCCAGTTTTCTCATCTATGGAAATTTCCTTCCAACCATGTTTATAATCTTGTCAAGGAGACTTCATTATTATTTTGTTTGGACCAGACCTGTGATTTCATAGTTGTAGGGCATCCTAGGTGAGGAAATGTTCTCCCTACGAACACAATTGGCATATGCTCTTAGAGAGTCTTAGAGAGATGCCTGGGACACTGAAAGGCTAATGACTTGCCCAAAGTCACCAAGCAAACCATGTGACAGGTGAGACATCCTGCCTCAGAGAGCAGTACTCTGTTCACTATACCAGGCTGTGTCTTGCATTGCTATTAATATTGTTCTTTTCATTTTTTTCAAGGGAATTGAGTTAGGAACAGTCCTGGCAAGTTATTAGCCTGCTATTATTATTTTATTTTTAACATTCTGCTGACTATTAAAAACAAGTATAAAATCACTGCCTTTTATAGTTGAAAAAAATTTAATTGGTTGAAAAAGTTTTAGGACGTAACTTCATCTCCTTTGGGTTCACTGAAAGCATCCTTGGTACCACTTACATAGGATGATAGATTCAGAGTTGGAGGGGACCTTAGAGGTCACAGTGTACAACCCATTCATTTTTAAAATGGAGAAACTGAGGCAAAGAGGTGTTAACTGATTTGTTTTGAGTCACCTAGCTAGTAAAAGTCTGAGGCAGGTTTTAAACTCAATTCTTTCTGACCCAAAGGGCAATGCTCATTTCATTACACTATACTGCCTCAAATTTCACAAGATGGAATGATGGGGATAATGGGTGCCTTATCCCCTTCTTATATTATTTTTTATCTCTCCTATTTCTTCTAATATTTTAAAAAGTTTTCCATTCTACTTATCTGGTATATTATGAGTACTTGATATGGCATCATCAATTTAAAATGTTCTCAAGTGTGTTTTTTGGGGGAATTAATGTTATTATGTCCACACAATAGTGGGCAACAGCTGGCCGGTGATGATGTTACGGTTCCAATACAGTTTGCTAATTGAGTTCTGAAGAATATTTTGAGTCATTTTGTAGTATGGGGATTTGTCTTCTATCAGTCCTTGAAAAATATCAGATTTCTGGTGCACAATTCTAGTGACCAGGCAATTTCTTGGTAGATATTTTCTGCCTGATACATCACTGAGGTTCTAATATTTTATTGAATAATCTGCATTGATAATTTTGCTCAGAGCTCCTTAAGAATAACTCTTCTGGTTTATGACCAAACAAGAAATAGAGAGGACTATGGGAAATAAAATGGATAATTTTGTTTGCATGAAATTTAAAATTTTTGCATAAACAAAGCTAATGTAGCCAAAATTAGAAGGAAAACAGAAAATTGTGGGGAAATTTTTATGGCAAGTTTCTCTGATAAAGGCCTTATTTCTCAAATATATAGGGAACTGAGAGAAATGTACAAAAAATGAGAACCATTCCCCAGTTCACAGTCAAAGGATATGAACAGGCAGTTTTCAGAAGAAAAAATAAAAGTTATCAATGGTCACATGAAAAAATGCTCTAAACCACTACTGAATAGAAAAATGCAAATTAAAACAACTCAGATACCTCCTCACCTATCAGACTGGCTAACAGAACAGAAAAGAAAAATGACAAATGCTGGCTGGGATATGGAAAAATTAGGACATTTATGCATTGTTGGTGGAGTTCTGGACTAGTCTGACCGTTCTGGAGAACAATTTGGAACTATGCCCAAAGAGTCATAAAACTGTACATACCCTTTGACCCAGCAATGCCACTACTAGTTTTGTATTTCAAAGAAATCAAAGGAAAAGGAAAAAGGACTTATTTATACAAAAATATTTATAGCAGCACTTTATATGGTGGCAAAGAATTGGAAATTGAGGGGACATTCATCATTTGGGGAAGAGCTTAAGCAAGTCATGGTATATAAAGGAATACTACTGTGCTACAGGAAATGACAAGTAAGGAGGTTTTGGAAAAACCTGGGAAAACTCATATGAACTGATGCAAAGTGAAGTGAAGAGAACCAGGACAACATTGTACAATGGAACAATAGTGTTGTAATGATGATCAACTGTGAAAGACTTAGCTATCCTTATCAAGATGATAATACAAGACAATTCCAAAGGACTCATGGTGAAAAAATGCTAATCTATCTCAAGAGAGAACTGATGAACTTAGAATGCAAATTGAAGCATATTTTTTAACTTTATTTTATTATTTTACTTTGTTTTCTTCTGCAACATGGCTAATATCCCCCATGTTTAATTGATACCAAGTTACTTGCCTTCTCAAGGAATAGAAAGAGGTGGGAGAGAAGAAGAGAATTTGAAACTCAAATTTTTAAAAAATGATTGTTAAAAAAATTGTACATGTAATTGGGAAATATTTAATAATAATAATTTTTAAAACTTCTGCATTGTCTGGTAGCAATGACCTAGTATTGAATCGCTACATAAACTCTTCTATTTCCATGAAACAGAGTCATGAATCAACCATTTCTTTGATATTTCTTTGTCAACAAATTGTTGGCTGAGTTGGTGAGGATGTTGCCCATGGAGGACCTTTTGATCCCATTTTTGGATCTTAGCCATTGCTTAGACTTCATTCAGAGGTAAACTACTTTTGCTTATGTTGGAATAATCCAATTGTGTGTATTCTTTATGATTATTTACTGGAATGATGTCTGCTTGTTTCAAAAGTGTTTCTTCAGGTTTTTGCCTCATTTTCAATGTGCTCTGAGAATGTCTATCAATCTCCTTTCCCCTTTCAGATGGACAAATGTTTGTCTTTCTATACTTGTGATGAGCCTTGTGTTTGATAAACAGTGTATGGTTGTCATCCTTATTATTATTATTATTATTATCATTATTAGTTCAAGCACAGGTTTTTTTCTGTAAAAGGGATATTTTAATTACATATGATTTGTTTACAAGAATATAGAAGAAACAATAGCGGTTTAATTATATTAGGTAAGCAGAATAAATCATTTAAATCTGGTGAGCTGGGAAGAAAATCTCCTGATTTGTTTACTATGCCAGCCAGTCACAAAATCACACGAAGATGATACTTAATCTTTTTCAGGATGTACAGACAAGATGTCCCCAAATAGCATCAAATTGCCCTTATTGCTTGACTTGTAAAAAAAAAAGCATGCAGAGAAACTAAAAACAGAAGAAACAATTCTGAAGGTCAACAAAGAAAACGAGAAGAGGAAAGGGAGCTTAAAGAAGATGATGAAGGACTTGCTGCTTCTAGAAAGAATCATTACTGACTATGAAAAGAGGCATAGCTACCAGGAAGAGGGATGGCAGTCCCTTCGTATTCTGCCTCATCAGATGTCACCTAGAATATTATTCTAAAATTTAATTCTGGATACCACAGTGTGAAGAGAAGTTCTCCTGTTGAACAAATTCTGGATCCTAGCTAGTAAGAGGCACAGTAGATAGAGTTCTAGGCTTGGAGTCAGAAAGAAGAAAGCCCAAATTCAAACTTAACTATATGTCTCTAGACAAGTCACTCAGCCCCAGGTTACATCTACAAAACAAGGAAGTTGGACTTAATGGCCTTCCAGCCCAAATCTATAATTGTTCTATTGTCTTTCTCACATCTTTCCATCTTTTCTGCAAGAATAGTATGGGATACCATATCAATTGTTTTGCTAAACTCTTGCTAATGTATAACATTCCCTTGATTGTACTCTGTACTCCCTTCCCTAAAGGAGATCAATTCAATCTGATGTGACCTGTTTTTAATGAAGCCAAGGCTTCTGTGACCATGGCTTCCTTTTCTAGATGTACACAGACCATTTTTAAATAATCAGTTCTAGAATACAGAGAAGAAATAAAGTCAAGTTCACTGGCCTCTAGTTTGAAGATTCTATTATTCTTTTTCCCTTGCCTGCCTTTTTAAAAAATAGGATATTTGCGTTTTTTCCAGTCCTGAGACATCTCTCACATTCTCTGTGATGTTCAGATACTAATGACACTGATTTAGCAACTTCCCCTGTTGGTTCTTTCCATAACCGAGAATATCGTTCATCCAGACCCAACGACGTGAACTCTTCAGGAGGCAGCCAATGTTCCTGTCCTACCTTCCCACTTATCTTTGATGTCAGCTCCTTATTAGTTATTTCTGTTCTGTCTTTTCCAATCCAAAGGTCATTGTGATTGCTGAAGAAAACAGGCAAAAGAAGAATTAAGCGGCCCTGTCTTCTCTCTGTTGTGCTATTATCCTCCTGTCTCACCCCAAGAAGGATTTCTATCCCTTCTTTGATCTTCCTCTTTTTCCCATATAACACACACACACAAATACACACACACACACACAACCCTTTTCTTGTCCTTAGGCCCTCTAGTCAGCTTCGACTCATCCTTAGTTTTAGCATTTCTGACACTCTTCTTACAAAACCACACCACGCTTTTGTATTCATCTTATTGCCTGCTGTGTCTTTCTATTTTTTGTAGATAGTTTGAAAAAAATCTAACTTGTTTGGTAAGTTACTTGTGTATCCATATGAATCTCTCCAGCCACTCTCATATTTTTCTCCCTCCTAGAAATTATTTCCTTTTATGCCTAGAGAATTTCATTCTTTGGAGTTTCTCCTCTCCTCTCCTAGGCTGTCTACAAGACCTCAGATAATTTTAGGCTATGGATTTCTATTGACCCTTCCTCTGAACTCCCTGAAAGCTGTATTCTCATAATCTTGGGTATGTGTCAGACCACACCTGGATTCCTTTCCTCTGTCACAAAACTCCAAAAAGATGTGGTTACTTCCATCCCATAACCTCCTATCTTTTCTATCCCAATAACCAGTTCCCCTATGTTAGTGAGAATCAGACCCAGAATGGCATTGTTCATTGTTGGTTCTTTCACATTTGAAAAGTGCTCCCTAAATTATATAATTTTGAAACTACATATCTTTTTCTTTGACTGAAAAACTTTTAGGATGCTACTTTATTCAGTGGCAGACAGAAGGAGGGGGTGATTATAATTTGGAAAAGAAATTAATCGGAGTTGAAAAAGTTCATACTGATAGAAGTACTTGTCCATCTGTGATCACTATCCAAGCTTCCTGTCTTCCCTGACTTGGATGAACCCCACTAGGTGGGCAGAGATGTGGGTGGGGTGGTCTGACTCCATCTCCCCAAACTCTGAAGAATGAAGCAAGGATAAGCAGGTTAAGCCTGCTTACTCAGCATTCGGTCCTTGGCTATAAGGGTAAGCAACAGAATTTGGCAAAGATTTTAATCCTTGACTAGAATTTCATCAATTAGTGATTCTGGAGCTAATGTTCCCTTCTTGGAGTCCGTTCCCCTCTTGGCTATAGGGAATGACATTCATAAATTCTCTGTGGCCTCAGGGAATGCTGTCTAGAACATCCTTGCGTCTTCACAGAGATCTGTTTCCTTTCATTGCATTTTGTCTTGTTTTTCTTCATCCCTTTAGTTTTCATACTTTATATGAAATGCAGCATATTTCATTCTTTTCCCCTGTCCAATGAGTCATTCCCTGCAACAAAAATTTTAAAAGAAAGAAAAATAGGTCAAGAAAATCAACCAACACAGCAACTATATTGGATAATGTATGCAATGTTCATTTCTATAACCCCATCTACCTCTATAAAAAGAGAATCAATTCATTAACTGCTGAATCAATAAACATTTATTAAGTGCCTACTGTATGCTAGGTACAATGTGAGATACTAGAGGTTCAAATACAAATAATGAAATGATCCCCCAACCCAACAACAACCGCAGTTAATGCATATAGAATACCTACTTCATGCCAGGCACTATGCTAAACACTTTATAATTATCTCATTTTGTCCTTAAAACAGCCTGAAAGAGAGGTGCTATTATTATTTTCATTTTACAGATAAGGAAACTGAGGCAGACAGTGGTTAAGTGACTTACCCAAGGTCACACAGCTGCTAAGTATCTGAATCTAGATTCAAACTCAAGTCTTCCTGACTGCAGGCACAGCACTCTATCTACTATAGCACCTATCTGGCTAGAGTTCCATTAAAATAAAAAAGGATCTAAAATCATAATGCTTTCAAATAGGAGGGAGTGAAGCTAAGAATCATCATTCCTACTAACAAGGGTTTCTTATTGACCCATCAGTCACCAGTTTGAATAAGACAAAGATAGGTCAAGACTAATTTGAAACTACTTTCCAAATTGGGAGGGGGGGGTCAGGGGCATCTGAACCCACAATTTCATGAACTACAAGTACAGAAATCCCTTCCATCAATACAGATGGGCCTCTCTTCTTGAGATCAGGGACTGTTTTATTTTTTGTCCCTGTACCTCCAGCACTATGTGCTTCCTAGTTGTTTGTGGATAGACTGCCAACTTATTGTCTCAGAGAGTTGCTTCGAGTATTGAAAGATTATGTAGAGCAGTGAGGAGGTCCAGTGGCTAGAGCACCAGATCTATCTTAACTTCAATCACCTCCATAAAAAAAGAAAAGAAAAATGAAAATTATGTGACTTTACCAGGGCCACATAGCTAATATGCATCAGAAGCATCATTTGAACTTAGCTCTTCCAGACTGCAAAGCCAGCTTTTTACTTTTCATTAATATTTTATTTATTATCATATCATGGCTATTTATTATGTATTATTATATATTAGTCATTTGTTTATTTAGCTGCCTCCCAACTTAGATGACTGCCCTAAAATATTTATCGTTTCCCCCATTAGTACCATGTGGAAACTTTATGGGATACATGGTACTGATGAACAGCTCACCCTTTTCCCCCTATAGCTTCCAAAGCTGCCTATTAGCCACACATCCCAAAGTACAGTCTGGCTGTGGGTCCCCCAGCTCTGGGCTGGACCCTCACACTTCCCCTTGTTTAGTCTTTTTGGTGATGAATATCTGTTCAGATCCTAGTTCTTCACCGAAGTTAATTTCAAAAGACTGACTAGCTCATCTTTGAAACAATATTTTTTTGCTCTTGGGGGGGGCAGGGCAACTGGGGTTAAGTGACTTGCCCAAGGTCTCTTCCAGCTCTAAATCCATGATCCTATGATCCTGCCTCCTTTTTCCTACGGCTCCCTCCCAACACACCAAAAAAATCCCCCCAAAACAGAAAACAAAATTCTCTTTCCAGTTCAGCAGGATGCAGGTTCTTTAAGAGAGCAAAGAAAAGACTGGTATTATCAGTCAGTTTTTCCTTTTCCTTATCCAGCTAAGAGTGTGGCTGTTTATTGTTCTGCTGCAGCTAAAAGTCTTTTTTTTGTTGTTTATGTGTCCAGGGAAGCAGGCTTATGGTTCATGTTACAAATTCGACTATAAATAAATAAAGTCAAGTTTTGAGGTATTTGAGGTCAGTCAGAATCTCCTGCCTCTTTTCCTCAAGGGCCAGCATGTTAGTCTCAGTGTCCCTAACTAATGTCCTTTTTAGGACAAGAAGGATCCAAGCTAGATTCACTCTGTCATATTTTAATTGTATTTATCTTCCCTTTTCCCCCTAGGCTGTTGTTTCATGTTTCAGGGCCCTATTGAATAGCAGCTTTTTCTCTTCTCTCTTCATTCGTTCCAAGGGAATTATAAGTCAATGGTGAAGGGGAAAGCTTTGAGAGAACATACAACTTGCAAAGTGATTTGGGATCTTCTGAGAATCAAGATGCTATTCTACGAAATGTCAGCTGGACCTTGCTGGCCATGAAAGCCTTTTCAAGTGGGCAATTTCAAGTCCCATGCCTCATGGGTTTAATTTTGAAATCTGTTGTCATTGTTCAGTCATGTCTGATTCTTCAGGTTTCTTGGCAAGGATAGTGGTTTGCCATTTTCTTATCCCAGCTCATTTTCCAGATGAGGAAATGGAGGCAAACAGGATTAAGTGACTTGCCCAGGGTCACACAGCTAATAAGTGTCTGAGGTCCTATTTGAACTCAGAAAGATGAGTCTTCCTGATTCCCAGTCTAGGACTCTATCTGCTATGCCACCTAGCTGCCCCTTATTTTTAAATACTTATGTTTAAATTCATGCCATGTTACTGCAGATCAGCTGACTCATTCTCAGAGGTACTAAGGTCTAAGTGTTAGTGTCAGCACTCGAGTCATGAAATGAAGCTACATGGACCTTAGACCAACAAAAACTCCAATACAATCACTGATAGGATGGGGCCACACACCCTTGGTGCTGGGGGCAGGAAATGGGGATTGGCTTCTAAAGTACCTTCCTGCTCTAAATCTATGACCCTTATGGAAGCTAACTTCTAGAGTTCCAAACTTTCCTTTTTAAAAAAATACATTTATAGTCTAAAATTCATTATCTAGAGCTAGATATCTAATTTCATGTATATAAGCTTTGTTTCCCCCCCAAAAGTCCTCAAAGGCAGGAATTATGTCTTAGCTTCTCTTTTAATTTTTTTTTCCTTTTTTGCTTTTTGGAGGGCAGTTGGGATTAAGTGACTTGTCCAAGGTCACACAGCTAGTTTTTGTGTTACGTGTCTGAGGCCAGATTTGAACTCAGGTCCTCCTGACTGGTGCTATATTTACTGCGCCACCTGGCTGCCCCTTAGCTTCTCTTTTATACCCCTAACATGCTTAGTATAGTTCTGGGACTTCCTCCCAGAGCCACCCTAAACTCATCTCCTTCTGAGGTTTTCCTACAAGAATAACTCCCTTCTGGGGACTGCAATTTCTTTATGAAAGACAAAGTAAGGTAGTGAACAGATAGCTGTCCTGGGGTTGAGATGATCTGAATTCAAATTCTGCACTCTAGCAGCTGCTCCACAACATACAATGTTAAATAGTTGTCTGTAGCACTAAGAGGTCAAGTGACTTGTCTAGCATCACACAACTTACATGTGTCAGAGTCAGGACTTGAACCCATGCCTTTTTATTCTGAGGCTCTCTCTGTATTCATTACGCTACAGCTGCCTCTGCTCAGACAGAGTAGATAAAAAATAATATTCAACTGAAAGAAATTGAATTTTGTTTTTCACTTACTCACTTAGCATCTTAGTATTTATTGCTTTTGGATTTTATTGCTGGTACTTAAAAATTCGGGACTTTACAGTTTAATGTGCTTTTCACTGATACATTTGTGTATATAGGTCTCATCCTCCTAACTAAAGTGTACATGGGAATTGCACTTGCTTTTCTCCAGTTGGTCACATCCCCAACCCTAGTGCTATGCACATAGAAGACTCTCAGAAATCAGTATTTGCTGATTCATTGACAATAAGCACTCTATACGTAGTGACGTGATTAACGGAAGACCAAGGAAAAATTCTAAACAAACAATTTGTGCATTTCCTAATGATTTTAATTTTCCAAATTTTCCTTTTCTCTGAATACTAGACTTACATGGGGACATTATTGAATTCTCCCTAATGTTAATAGAAGGATGGCCACTGTAAGAAGTAGGGGACAGTAAGAAAGTATATTGGTAACATAAACACGTAATATTTATATAGCATGTGTAGACATGGTCTAAAAGCAAATGTTTACCTTGTTAAAAATCATCCTACTCAGTCATATAACATAATACATAATATGATATGATACATGATTGGTGTGATATGATATGGTATGATATGGCATGATGTGGTATGATATGGCATGGTATGGCATGATATGGCATGATATGATATGATATATGATATGATTTCCTTAAAGGAAAAGTTTGCTGCCATCTCTATGTCTCAATTGTTGCAGTGGCCCCCACTTCAATAAAAGATTTTTGTAAAAAATAACTCAGATTTCAGCGGCTATTGTAGAACTTAGGGATGGTAAGAACCTTTAGAAATCATCTGGGTCAATACCTTTATTTGATAAATGAGGAAGCTAAAATCCAAAGAAATGATCAGTCATCCCTTATCAATCATAAGTAGAAAGGGCTTGATTCAGACCTGGGTCTGAGGGCAAATCCCAAGCTCTTTCTAGCACAGCAACAGCCTTATGTAGGGCTTTACACAATCTTTCCCATATGCCAACCCTATTCGGTGGTAGTCCAAAGATTATAATTCCCATTTCACAGGTGGGTAAATTTTTTTATTTTTTTATTTTTTTAAATTAATTTTAATTTATTTTTTTGTTTACATCATTCATTTCCAGTTTTGAGTTACAAATTTTCTCCCCTTCTTTCCCCTACCCCCAAGCCCAAAACAGTGATCCAACCATAAAGCCCCTCCCACAATCTGTTCCCTTTTATGTCCTCCTCCGATGCCCCTCTAATTTTCTAGTAAGGCAGGGAGGGTCTCCCTACCCCCGTCCCTGTATGTCTTATTCCCAGTTTCATTTAATTGTATAGCTATAAGTTCTAGATTTTTGCAATTCCTCCCTTGTCACCCACTCCCACTGGAAGGAGCAGCAATTC
>JAQQSW010006509.1:0-13932 GCA_028646575.1 Pseudocheirus occidentalis | reverse complement strand
TCTACTTGCTCCACTCTGATTCTGAAGGAATTATTCACTTCAGAATGCTTTTGAGATTCTTTTTCCATCTGGCAAATTCGACTTTTTAGGGCATTGTTCTCCTCATTGGCTTTCTGGGCCTCTTTTGCCATTTGAGTTAATCTGTTCTTTAAAGTGTTGTTTTCTTCAGTCAGGTTGTTGACTCTGTTTTCATGGTTTTCTCACATCATTCTCATTTCTCTTTCTAATTTTTCCCCCACTTCTCTTATTTGTTTTTCAAAGTCTTTTTTCAAATTATCCGTAGCTTCTAGGAATTCTTCAAGTGTCTTGGAAGCATTTGGTGTGGGAGTTCTGACTGTGTTGTCTTACTCCTGTTCCATGCTTTGATCCTTTTTGTCCACAAAAAAGGATTCTAGAGTTTTATTGCTGTTCTTATCTTGCTTCCTTTTCCTCATGTTGGCCAGTCAATTAATTGGTTGGTTTTTTTTAGCTTTGTGAAACTCTGCTTCCAGTGGGGAAAGCTCTGTTCCAAATCGCTGGGGCTTTCCCAACTGCTGGAGCTATTAGGGGTTGTTTAGGGTGGTGGTGTGGGAGCTGCGAGACCTTGCTGCTTCTACGGCTCAAAGCACACCCCAGGACCACCACCCAAGACCACGATCCGGATCCAGGCCACTCAATGCAAGAGCACTTGGCCCTGATCAATCAAATCAGCTCCTGTGTGGGATCCACAGGCCAGGGGCTCTGAAACAGCCCTGTGGGGGCAGCCGGCGGTTACAGCAGTTTCTGCCCTTCCCCCACTGCCCTGGGGGTAGATTGGCCAAACTACTTTTCCTCCCCCAAATTTAGCCTGAAAACTTCACTCACTTTCACTGACCTTTAATCCTGGCTTAGTAGATGTGAATATTGCTCCAGGTGCTTTAGATCTTCTCTGAAGCAGACTCATGCTGCTGCAGCTTGGGAGTCTTGGCTCCTCCCGGACACCCTCGAGCCTGGCTGTATGGCATTTTCAGGCTGAGCTGGTCTCAGCTCCCAACCTGCAGGCCTGCCTGATGAGCCCCTCCTGCAGAGCTGCCTTTCTCTAATCCCTGTTTTTCACAACTTGTTAGAAGTAGAGATGCTGGAGGCTCTAGATCTTCTCTCTTGCAGACTGGCCGTGGCTCGGCTCAGCTCGGCTTGGCTCCTTCCTACCACCCCAGGGCCTGGCCCAGGTTTTGCTTTCAGGCTGGGCTGGCCTGGGCTGGAGTCCTGCCGCAATGATCCCCTGCTGCCGAGCTGCCTTCTGGGAGAGATGTGTTTTCTGCATTTTTTTGAGTTTGAGAGTCCTAGAATTTGTCCAGAGTCATATTTTTATGGGTGTTTAGGGTGGCGGTGTGGGAGCTGCAGGACCTTGCTGCTTCTACGCCGCCATCTTGGCTCCACCCCCTCCAAAGCAAGTCTCCAGGTTTTTCTGAAAGCATTCTTCTTGTCTTTTCTTATAGTATAATAGTTTTTCATCACAATCATATGCCACAACTTGTTCAACCAGTACCTAACTGATGGGCAACATCTCAATTTCCCATTCTTTGCCACTACTAAAAGAGCTGCTATAAATATTTTATACATGTAGGCCCTTTCCCTTTTTTAAAAAAATTTCTTTGGGATACAGATCTAGTAGTGGTGTTACTGAGTCAGAAGATATGTATGGTTTTATAGCCCTTGGGCATAACTCCAAATTTTTCTCCAAAATGGCTGGGTCACTTCACAATTCGATCAATAGTGCATTAATGTTCTACTTTTCCCACATTCCCTTCAACATTTACCTTTTACACTTTTTGTCATATTGATAGTCAGTCTGATAGGTGGGAGATGCTAGTCCAAAACCGTTTTAATTTTCATTTATCTAATCAATAGCGATTTAGAGCATTTTTCATCTGACTATTGATAGCATTGACTTCTTTTTCTAAAAACTGCCTGTTCATATTCTTTTATCATTTATCAACCGGGAAATGATTTGTATTCTTATATGTTTGACTTAGTGCTCTATATATTTGAGAAATGAAGCATTTAGGAGAGAAACTTGCTATCAAAATTGTCCCAGTTATGATTATGTGTATTTCCCTTCATCCTATTTTCCCCCTTTTTATCCTTCTCTCTCTCTGCTTTTACCCTGTCCTTCCTCAAAAGTGTTTTGCTTCTGACCAATGCCTCCCACAATCCACCCTCCTTTCCATCAGCCCCACCTCTTAGCTTATCTGCTTCCCCTCCTACTTGTCTGTAGGGTAAGATAGATTTCTGTACCCAACTTAGTCTGTATATTATTGCTTCTTTGAGACAATTACAACGAGAGTATAGTGACCTACTCAGAAATGTATGTGTTCGAGTCAGTAAGGGTTTGTCCTGGAATCTTACAGAGATAATTAGGCTCTCATAATTCTCAGCTCAAGACTTCTTCCATGAAGTCTTTTCCAGTTCTGAAGGCCAAAAGTAACCCTTTTCTTGCGAGCTCTCTTTGGTCTGTATTACTGTCCATAGGAAACTTATTGTCTTCTCTATAAAAATTACTGATATTTATTTTTCACTTCAAATTTTTTGAAATACTTAACATACAATATCTCATGTAAGCTTTCTAAAAACCATGTGAAATACAGATTTTATTATCCCAGCTTTATGGGTGAGAAAGTTGCAAGGGTAAGTAATTGTTATTGGCTGGATTTGAACCCAGGGCTTTTAGGCTCTAAGTCCAACATTCTATCTACTGTGCCATGCTATTTGGTGATGTGGTTGAACTCATCACATAATTATTTCATGCATGCCATGAAAATGGAGTTTTCTGGCATTAAAATCGTATAGATATATAAAGGATAATATTAAAAACTGGAAAGCTAGCTATTTACTTAGTATACCTTTGCTACAAGCTCTGAATAATATAACATAATGTCCCTTTTATGTTCATTCCACTCTACTCTATGTTATATTTATTTTTGTACATTTGTAGTTCCCTCTACTGGATCATGAGTTGTTGAGAAAGAACAGAGATTCTATATTATTCATCTATGTGTCTTTGGACCCCCAGATCATGGCACAGAGCCTTCCACATAAGAACTAATTGTATTTAACTACTGAATTATTCATGAAGTATTTATTAAGCAGCTCCTTGATGTAATATGCTACTGTAGGTGCTGGAGATGCAAAGATGAAATAATGTATAGATTATCCTCTCAAGCAACATATGATCTAAATTGAAGAGAATTGTACTCAAGTAACTTTGATATATATCAGATCATGAAAAATGCAAACCAAAGACTCAGGAAAAGTGATCTGAGAAATTTGAGGAGGGAAAGATCAGTTTTACCTTGTGTAAAGAAGGAGGGAGAAGAATCATGGAATAGACAGGACCTGAGCTAGACCTCAAAGCAGTGTCATTAGACAGAAATGGGGGAGGAAAGGACATTCCAGGCACAAGGAATGTAGTGAGTATAGGCACAGAAATAGAAGAGAGGAAGATTCTAGTTTTCCTGGAAACATAGGATGTATGAAGGGAGATAGTATTACTTTGAATATCAAGCTAAGATCGTGCTTTGTTTAATAGTTAATAAAGAACCATTGAAATTTTTGGATTTGAGAAGTTAGACTATCAGAGTGGTAGATTAGAAGAATGACATGTGGAACTCAAAAATATGGAAGAAAATATGGTCTAAGAAAAGCAAAGGGCAAAAACATGAAGTGAATCATAAATTCTATACAGCCTAAAGCAGCTAAACTTGAAGATAGGATATGTAGAGAAAATGTAAAGATCATACGTCTCCAAGAAGAAGAAGATGAAGAAAATTTAGTGTAAATATCATAATATCAAAAATAATATAAGAAAACTATCTGGAAAGCTGAATATGGATAACAAAGCATTGATTAAGAGAATTCACAGATGTTTACCAAGGAAATAAAAAAGCCTTTATGCTTCAAACTCTAAGACACACAGTCATTAACTTTGGCTATTTTAAGGACAAATGACAAAATTTTCAAGCACCTGAGATGAAGACTTTTAAACACGATGGAAATACAATTTGAATTACACAAAACTTTTTTCAGTCATGGTAAATTGCAGAAGGGTAAAGAATGGTCAATTCAACAAGCATTTATTGAACACATACTTTGTGCCAGACAGTGTTCGGGGGATTAAAAAAAGGGGGGGGGTGAAGGTACATTTCCATGGAGTGGAGTAAAGTTTAAGAAGACAGGAAAGATAAGAAGCAACTGGGTTGTAATAGCTTTAAAAGCTAAACAGAAGTTTTTATACTTGATCCTGGAGGTAATAAGGAACCATTGGAGTTCATTGAGTAGGTAGGTGATGAGGCTAACACTCTCAACCCAAGCCTCATTTGGTCATTGTTTGGGCTGTGATGGCTCAGAGTAAGTATAAATAGCGATTGTTTCTGTTTTGAACAGATGGGTGTTGCCTCAGACAAACTGATATTTTAGCTTTAAAAGGCTCCCCTCCCCTCCCCTCCTCTCTCCTTTCCTCTCCTCTCCTCTCCTCTGCACCCTAACTCCCCCCCCCCCCCACTGCATCCTAAACCATCTCCAGTCATCCAGATCTATATCTAGCCACCCTACCCAGATGGTTCTGGAGGAGAAATTGAGGCTGGTGATTTTGTACAAATCATGACATCACCTTCCTGATGTCATTGGTTCTCTTTGAGAAAAAAGGACAAACAACAACAAGGTGATGTGGTCAGACCTAAATCTTTAAAAAGGTCTCTTTGGTAACTGAGTAGAGGTATAGTGTATTATTTAAAAACAAACAAACAAAGAAACTAAAGTTGTAGTACACACAAAAAACCTTAGTAAACCTAGTTTAACCCCCCAAAAAGTGACTGTTAAACAAAAGAAATATTTGAGGCATTCCTACAAAAAACAAAACAACTACAACAAAAGAGTGAGAAGAATACTCAACTTGCAAACATCCCGAACAACAGAAGCATAAAAAATTTAAATAAGTAAATCAGGAAAAGCAAAGGTAGGAAGACTGAATTGAGTTACCATTGGCTAAATCCCTCCAATAACCCCCCCCCAAGCAAAGCAACGTTTTACAGAACAAATTGGATCATGAAAGATTGCATAAATTGTGTCAAGGAAGATGGGGAACAGAAGGAATGGTATACCCATATTTAAGTAAGGAGGATTTCATTATCCATTTAGAATTTAGTTTCCTGGAATCCATGGCCATGGCAATGCCTAATTTCCAACTCTTAGATAATAACTCCCAGAATAGCCCTAACAATCCTAGATAGTAATTCCAAGAATCATAGCGATAGGCAGTCCTAATGGGGCTGCGTCATGAGATATGGGGGTGACATAGTTGATATTTACTATGCCTGTGCAGAATGACGATGTTGCTAAAGTTAACCTGTGAACTTAGTGTTGGCAAGATGACTTCTTTGTCTGTTGCCCTATAAAGCAAGTGGGCACTGGTCAATGAATAGGGAATCCATGGGTGAATCCATAGGGGAACATATTTAGAATTTGGGTAATGCATACAGGAATGTATGTATCTGCTTCCACCAGCCTCCATTGAGGCTTGAGGGGATTAAAAGGAGTACAGGAGCTGTGCCTGTCTCAATTGACCCCACTGAGATGTAGGAATAGTTGTCTCCCCCTCCCTTCATGCTAGCCTCTGCAAGAAGGATTGTTAGGAAATGTTGTATGAGTTAATACTCCCATTATCAGCAACTCCCTCTTGAGAATGCTAGATTAGAATAAAGCAAGATTATTAACTTCCCTGAAGTTGTCTTCCTTTTATTTTCATCTGACCAGATCAAGAACGGACCTATTAGTGACTTGAGTTCAAAATTCCTGTGCCTTCTGTGTGCTGTCAAACACCATACTATATTCATGGGGCAATAGTAAAGGGATGTTGATTCTTATTGTCTCTTGGTAATTGAGAGTTCTGCATAATGGAAGAGGTGACAAAAGGGAAAAATTGAAATGGAGAACAGGAAGGATGTGATCCCAATGGGGAGATTCCAACTGAAAATCCCATAGCAGGGTAAGGGAAATGTACCTGTGGTAGAAAATGGCATAATGAGTTCAACCTGTACAGATTTCGTGCATTTGAAGGCATCTTTTGGAGAGAGCATTCTGCCTCCATGAGAAACCCTCTGACCCAGGAGAAGGGATACCTGACTTGCTAAGAAAAGTTGATACACAAAATGGTAATGGGAGGGGTATAGATAAGGTGGCATAGTCATCAGACTGTATATCAATCATAGTGAAGGAAAGGAGTAAGTCTGGGTCACATGAGGAAACATTATTTTATCACATGATACTGCTTTCCTCATTTATTGGTATTTCTAAAAGTGAAGCACATTGGAGAAAAAGGAACATAGAACAAAAACTATAAAGCCAATAAAACAAAAATTGGTTAGAAGAAGTTAAACCTGGTACTTCAGAAACTTTAACACTATGCAGGATACAGAAAGCATAAAACGGAATAAATAAGGAATCAAAAAATAAAATTTGAAATATAATAGAAGAGTACTGAATGTACCAAAGGAAAGAAAAATTTCTTTAAAAAAGGTGTAGTATTGAACGGCAACAAAAAAAGAATTAAACATACTTCCAGCTATCCCCTGGTATGTTGGCAAATGTATAATGTATTGGAACTTCACCAAAAATGCAAAAAAGGAGACATATTTTCCTCTAGAGAAAGAATTTAAAGGTACTTGGAGAATAAGTAAAATAATTCTAAAGAACTGGTAGGTCAAAGAACAAATTAATATTTAAAAATAGAAAATTTAATCAAAGGACATGACAGTAATGAGGCAAGATTAAAAAAAACTTTATACAGTACAATTAAAGCTATTTTAAAGAGGAAAATCTTTACCTCTAAACATTTTTTAATCATAAAAAACACAAATGAACTGGACACACAACTAAAACACTTGAACAATAATCAATTTTTCAAAACCAACTAAATAACAAAATAAAAATTCAGAAAATTAAAAACTAATAAAGCTGAAAGTAAAGAAGTTATTGAATTGGTAAGTATTAGAAGCTTTTTAAAAACTAATGCAATTTATCTAATTTGATTTTTTAAGAGAGGGGGGAAAACAAATCGTTGATATAAAAATGAGAGGAAGAATTTACAGTAACTGGAGAGGAAGTAAAGAAAAGTATTAGAAATTATTTTGTTCAAATATATGCTAATATTATTGATAACTTAGAAAAATGGTTAAATATTTACAAAAATACAAAATACTCAGATTACTAGAGAAAGAAAAAAGAATTTAAACAACTTAATCTCAGAAAAAGAATATGATCAAATTACAAATCAGCTCCCAAAGAAAAACCTCCAGCATCAGACAGATTTACAAGTGAATTGAATCCAACAGTTAAAGAAAATTAATCCCTGCATTATATAACTGGTTTGCAATAATAGAGGAAAGGATGCCCTTCCAATTATTTTTCTATTATAAAAAATTTGTTTTGATAAATACACTAGAAAGAGACAATGCAGAGAAAATATGCATATGGACTAGTATCACTAATGAAGATTGACACAAAAAACTTTAAATAAATTATTAGCAAACAATATACATTAGAAAGATTATCTGCAATGACCAACTTTGATTTATATCATGAATGCAGTATTGGTTCAACATAAGGAAGACTATGCATACAATTAATAATACAAATAATATAAATAATAAGAAATACATGTTCATGCCGAGAGATAATGAAAAGGTTTCTGACAAAATCCAATAATTATTTTGTTAAAAATACTAGAAAGCATAGAAATAAATGGAATTTTCCTTAACATTATAAATAACTCTCATCTAAAACCAAACCTATGTAATAAAGTTAGTCTTTTCCAATAAGAATAAAACTGAAGCAAGAATGTCCAGTATCACCATTAATATCTAACATAGTTTTAGAAATGCCAAGTATAGCAATAAGACAAAATAAGATGAGAATAAATACAGTCAAAGAAAAAACCAAAATTGTTATTTTTACAGATAATAAAGACATTTAGAAAACCTTAAAGAGTTCTCTAAAATTAATTGAAACAATCAGTAAATTAGTAAAAATTTCCAGATAAATACATAAAAATCGGAAAGAAATAAAAAGGAAAATCTCATTCCAGATAATTAAGAAGATACAAAATATTTGAGATCCATATACCAAGAAATACACATGTACTATATATTTCCAACTATAAAACATTCTTTGAAGAAATGAAGACACATCTAAATAATTGGAGAAATATTAATTATGAATAGGTTGTTCAAATGAATAAAATTAAAATAATAAAACTAGCTAAACCAATTTACATATTCAGTGTTATACCAATTAAATTACGAAAAGATTACTTTTTAGCTCCAGTTAAAATAATAATGAAATTCATGTGGAGGAACAAAAGGTGAAAAATTCCAAGGATAATGATGGAAAAATATAGAGGAAGGAGACCTATCTGTACCACATTTCAAACCATAATACAAAACAAGAATCATTGGAACAATTTGGCACTGGTTAGGAAATAAAGAAGTTGATCAATGGACAGATTTACATAACATACAGAAACAAGCACAGTAGCATATTATATAGACCAAAGATCCAAATTACTGGGTAAAAGACATTATTTGGCAAAGATTTAAAAAAACCTAGAAAGCAGCCAGGCAGAACTTAGTTATAGATAAACATCTCACACCATATGTCAAGGTAAACTCCAAATGTAACATGACTTAAATATAAAAGGTAACATCAGAAACAAATTAGAGGAGCAATAATCAGACCTATGGATAGAGGGAGAGTTCATGATTAAATAAGTAAAAAGAGAAGATCAGAGGAGATAAAATGAAAAGTTTTGATTATATAAAATTTAAAAGTTTTTGCACAGAAAAAGTAATCTAGTTAAATTAGAAAGTAAGCAGGTCATGAGAAAAGCCTTATAGGAAGATTCCCTGATAAACATTTCATATTTAAGATATAGAAGGAATTAATTCAAATTTATAAACTTATGGCCATTACCTAGCATACAAATGGCTAAGGAACATTAACAAGCAATTTTCAGAGGAATAGATCCAAGCTATCAAAAGTCATGTAAAAATACTCCAAATCACTAATGATAAGATAAATGTAAATTTAAAATATTATAATTATATATAATCATTATTATATTATACATATTCATTATATACTTATATATTATGTTTGTATATATTTATATTATATATAAATTATATTATAGAATATTATATATCATATATTTATACATAATATGTAATATTAAATTATAGATTTAAAACATCTCTGATGCTCCAGCTCACTAACTGCCAACCACTGTGTTAAGTACTTTACAATTATTATATCATTTGCTTCTCACAGCAACCCTGGAAGGTAGATGCCATTGTTATCCCTATTTTGCAGAAAGGAAACTAGGGCAGATAAGGGCTCAATGACTTGCCTAGTATCACACAGCTAAGTGTCTGAGGCTAGATTTGAACTCAAGTTTTCCTGACTCCAGACTCAGCACTCTATCCACTGTGCCAGTTAGCTGCCCCTGTGCCACCTAGCTGCCCTTGTTTTCACCATAAATGTGAAGACTTAAAGAATCAAATAAAAGAAGAGAATGAAAGAATGGAAAACACCTTCCCTCAAAAATTGCTGTATGCTTAAAAAATATATATATCTGAAAAGTAATGACATATACAGAATCAAATAAGAACCTGGAACATCATTTTCTATGAATAAGTGAATCCAAAGAAGGATTTGGGGCATCTGGGTGGTGCAAAGGACAGAATACTGGGGCCGAAATCAGGAGGACCTGAGATCAAATGCAACTTTAGATACTTACTAGTTGTGTGACCCTGGGCAAGTAATTTAATTCTGTTTGCCTCAGTTTCTTCATCTGTAAAATGAGCTGGAGGAGTAAATGGCAAATCATTCCAATATCTATCTCTGCCAAAAAACAAACCCAAATGGGGTCACAAAGAGTCAGATGTGACTAAAACAAACGAACAACAACAAAAAGGATTTGAGATCAAGGGATATTTATAATTTTTAATATTAATAAAGATAGACAAGGAAATAATATTAAGCTTGAAGGAACTACAAGCAATGAACTAATATCAGTATTAAGCATATACATAATATACATATATCTCAAATGTAATAACAAAGATTAATACAAGAAAACTAACTGAACTGAAAGAAGATAAAATAACACTAAGAGACTTTGACATTCCTTTGTAGGAGCCAAACAAATCTAACAGAAATAGAAACAAAAGGGAAAATCTATAATAACAAACTATTGTAATATTTAGTTTTTAAGAAATTTAGAATATCTTTTGAAAGAGATTGTTTCAAGAACATACATATCTCTCAATACCACATCACACTTTCACAAAAATAGGCCAAATGGTATAACACAGAAATTGTAAATAAATGGTAAAAATCAGAGTAACTAAATAGATATAATAAATAAATAAATAAATATACAGATCACAATACAATTACAATAGTAGATAATTCAGGGAGTGCATAGAAAAGAAACAGACTTAAATGAAATTTAATAAAGCCATGCTAAAGTCAAAGGACAAATCACAGAAATAATAACTATATTTAAGAGAATGATAATGAAAAAAGAAGACATCAACATTTCTAGGACATTGCTAAAGTAGTCAGTAGGGGAAATCTTAAATTCCCGATGATATAGAAAATGTAAAGAGAGAGGATTAATGAACAGAATGTAAAATTTACAAATAAGAAAATGAACAAGTGAACAAAACCAAAATAAGCACAAAAGAGAAAATATTAAAAATTAAAGGTGAAATAAGAAACAAAAACATGACAAAAAAACTAAAAACTGGTTCTTTGAAAAATTGATTAGATAACAGAGAAAAACTTTAAGAAAATTATGAGAAACTGTTATATATTTTCAGGCTAAAATGAGAATTTGAAAGATATGTAGGAATATCTATAAAATGTAAAATTACCAAATTTAAAAAGCACCAGAGATCTTAAATAACTTGATTTCAGAAAGGGAAATTAAATTCACTCTAACAGAATTTAAAAATTTTAATTTTAAAGTAGGAATTTTCAAAGGGTAGAAGTAGTCCTGGTACAAATAAAATTCTATTGAAATTTTAAATAATATTAGTTATACTACATTAATTACTCATTTAAAATTAAGGGAAAACACCTCCTCCCAACTCATTTTATGGCACAAAATATATATAGTCTTCTTGCTTATACAAGGAAAAAATAAAGTAAAGAAAAAGAGCTATAGGATGGAATCATTAATAATTTTTGTATAAAAATATGAAGTAACACCAAGAAAAAGATAGCAGCAATAAAATAACAGCAAAAACAAAATAATTCAATATATAATAAAGTTAAGTTTATATTAGGGATCAAGGATGACTCAAAATTATAAAAACAATTAATACAATTAAACATTTTAAAAACTAAAGTATACCAAACTGCCTGGTTATATAAACAGTTGGAGAAAAACCTTTGGTAAAACATAATCCCCAGTTATAGTAAAACTGTACAAAACCCAGGCATAGAGGACTTTCTAAATATGATAAAAGCTAGTTTGAATCAAAATCTAGCACTATATCCAATCTATAAATATTAGGAAATTTTACGATAAGTACAGAAGTTAAGTGAGGTTGTTCTTTTTCCCCTCTGTCTTTTGACATAGTTCTAGAAATGCTTCCAATAATAAAAAGACAAGAGAAATAAATTAGAGACATAAAGACAGCCAAAGAGGAGACAAAATCATCACTATTTGTTAACAGAATTTATTTAGGAAATTCTAGAAATTGGTCAAGAAACTAATTGAGACAATTAATAGCTTCAGTAAGTGAGCAGTAAACAAAATAAACCCACAAAGTCAATAGCAATAATAAAATCCGGGAAAAACTAATACAAACAGAAGTCCCATTCAAATTAACTAGAAAATATGTAAAAACATCCTTGATTCAATCTTACA
Organism: Pseudocheirus occidentalis; assembly: GCA_028646575.1. Classification (NCBI taxonomy): domain Eukaryota; kingdom Metazoa; phylum Chordata; class Mammalia; order Diprotodontia; family Pseudocheiridae; genus Pseudocheirus; species Pseudocheirus occidentalis. The sequence goes on along the minus strand of JAQQSW010006509.1, from coordinate 1,982 downwards.
TTCATGACCTGTATGCCTACCATTACAAAACACTCCTTAAAGAAATACAGAAGACTTTAGAAATCAGATGCATATTCTTTTTTTGTTTTGGAGGGGGGGAAGATGAGGCAATTGGGGTTAAATGGCTTGCCCAAGGTCACACAGTTAGTAAGTGTGTCAAGTGTCTGAGACTGGATTTGAACTTGGGTCCTCCTGACTCCAGGGCCAGTACTCTAGTTACTGTGCCACCTAGCTGCTCCCTCAGGTACATGTTCTTTACTTTGTCTCAGCTGTTCCAATATAATGAAAAGGACAACACTATTTAAATTAATTTGCAAATTTAGTACTACGCCAGTCAAACCATTAAGGGGATGCTTTATAGAGCTAGATCAAATAACAACTACATTTGGTCTAGTCTGGAGCCAGATCCCTCATAAGGAATTGCCCTTGGGAGATAATAGAGTTTCCTTTTCTATCTTCCCCCACACTCTCCATCAACTATGTCTTGGATCAGACTGGACCAGTAGCCCAGCTGGGATCAGAGAGACTGGACCTGAAAGAAAGAGTATATTCAGCCAGGAGTACAGTGGCAAAATGAAGTCTAATAAACAGGAGGAAAAAAAGCATTCAAAGAGGGAGGGAGGATGAAGGGATATGGACCCTTTCAATCAGAAGATGATGCTAGCTGTGGATTCAAGAAAGGACTTGTAGGTCCTAAGGTAAACAATTCTTAGGATACTGCTGGAAGCCTCTTAATGTCCACCACTAAGCTTGGTTGGAGACACGATAGAGAATGAACCAGGCTATGTGGGTAGTTCAAGACAGAACTCCATTTATCGATTATTTGGACAAGCTTTTTTAAAATTATTTATTTTTAGTTTTCAACATTCATTTCCACAAGCTTTTGAGTTATAATTTCTTTTCTCTCCAAATCTTTCCCCTACCCCTCACCTCCAAATAGCAAGCCTACTAAATACCCCTTCTCCCAATCTGTTCTCTCTTAAATCCTCCCCCTTCACCCTACTAATTTTCTAGTAGTGCAAGATGGGTTTCTATACCTCAGTACCTGTATATCTTATTTCCCAGTTGCATGTAAAAAAGCAATTTTAAAATATTTGTTTTTATAACTTTGAGTTCCAGATTTTCCCCTTCTTTCCTCCTCACCCACCCCCACTGGGAAGATAAGCAATTCAATATAGTTTGTAGATGTGTAGTTACCCAAATCATTTCCATAGTATTTATATTGTGAAACACTATATTTCCCTCCATCCCATCCCGCCCCCCACTTATTCTATTTTCTCCTTTGATGCTATCCCTTTTTGAAAACGTTTGCTTCTAACTACCCTCTCCCCCAATCTGATCTCCCTTCTATCTTCCATCCTCCTATACCCTACCCCCCTATTTTCCTGTAGGGTAAGATACCCAACTGAGTGTGTATGTTATTCCCTCCTTAGGCCATATTCAATGAGGATCAGATTGTCCCATTCCCTTTCACCTTCCTGCTCTTCCCCTCCATTGTGACATTTTTCTCTTGCCTCTTTTATATGAGATAATTTACCCTTATCTATTGCTCCCTTTCTTCTTCTGTCAATAAATTCCTCTTTCACTTCTTAATTTTATTTTTTGATATCATCCCTTCATATTCAACTTATCCTGTGCCTTCTATGTATACATGAACATACAAATGGCCATACTCACATATATATTTATATATACATACATCCTCCTATACATACATACATACATATATATAGATATATATACATACACACATACACACACACATACACACACACACACACACACACACACATATATATATATATATATATATATATATATACACACATATATTCCCTTCAGCTATCCTCATACTGAGAAAAGTCTTATGAGTTACAATTATCGTTTTTCCATGTCGGAATGTAAATAGTTCAACTTTAATAAGTTCCTTATGATTTCTTTTTCCTGTTTACCTTCTCGTGCTTCTATTGCTTCTTGTATTT
>JAQQSW010006508.1:0-13932 GCA_028646575.1 Pseudocheirus occidentalis | reverse complement strand
TTAATAGTATTTTGGTTTCTCATAAAGTCATTAGCTTCCACTTGCTCCACTCTAATTCTGAAGGAATTATTCTCTTCAGAATGCTTTTGAGATTTTTTTTCCATCTGGGAAATTCGACTTTTTAAGGCATTCTTCTCCTCATGGGCTTTCTGGGCCTCTTTTGCCATTTGAGTTAATCTATTTTTTAAATTTAAATTCTTCAGTCAGGTTGTTGACTCTCTTTTCATGATTTTCTCGCATCATTCTCATTTCTCTTCCCAATTTTTCCTCTTATTTTTTAAAGTCCTTTTTCAGCTGATGCATAGCTTCTAGGCATTCTTCAAGCATCTTGGAAGCATCTGGTGTGGGAGTTCTGTGTTGTCTTCCTCCCGTTCCGTGCTTTGATCCTTTTTGTCCACAAAAAAGCATTCTAGAAGTTTATTGCTGTTCTTATTTTGCTTCCTTTTCCTCATGTTGGCCAGTCAAGTAATTGGTTGGGTTTTTTTTTAGCTTTGTGGAGCTCTGCTTCCAGGGGGGAAAGCTCTGTCCCAAATTGCTGAGGTTTTCACAGCTGCTGGAGCTATTAGGGGGTTGCTGCAGCCCCCACCAGGTTTGGCTTGCTGAAAGTGCACCCCAGGACCACCACCCAAGACCACGATCCAGACCCAGGCCACTCAACGCAAGAGTCCTTGGCCCTGATTAATCATCTCAGCCCCGATGTGGGGTCCGCAGGCCAGGAGCTCTGAAGCAGCCCAGTAGAAGTAGTTACACTAGTTACAGCAGTTACTGCTTTTCCTCCCCCAAAATTAGCTTGGAAGCTTCACTTTCACTGACCTTTCTCTAATCCTTATTGTTCTTGACTTGATAGATGTGGCGATGGCTCCAGGTACTGTTGATCTGCTCCCAGGGGCTAACTCACGCTGCGGCTTAGGAGGCTTGGTTCCTCCCGACCACCCTGGGGCCTGGCCTCGGTTTCGATTTTGGGCTTGGCTGGCCTCGGCTCCAGGCCTGCCGTGATGAGCCCCCCTGCCACGCTGCCCTCAGTGAGAGATGTGTTTTCTGTATTTTTGTGAGTTTGGGAGCCCTAGACTTTGCTTAGAGTCCTATTTTATGGGTATTTGGGGCAGCTGTGTGGGAGCCGCGGCACTCTGCTGCTTCTATGCCACCATCTTGGCTCCGCCTCCATAAATATATTTTCTTATTTGAATCATACTAAAGCTAATTCTCAACTTGACAAGTAAAAGCCTAAATTAATAAAGCTAAACTTGCCTTGTCAAAACATACACTTTAAAAAAAGAAGTCACAGCAAAAGTCCTAGTCAATTTTATTTTGCTAAATAAAATTTCAGTTGTTTTTCAGTCACGTCAGACTTTTCATGATGCCATTTGGGGTTTTCTTGGCGGAGATAATGGAGTAGTTTTTCCATTTCCTTTGAGAAAACTGAGGCAAAGTTATGTGACTTGACCAGGGTCACACAGCTAATAAGTTGGGACCAGAACTTCTTTACCACCTAGCTGCCCAATTTATACTGTTTATAATATGCCACTGATAACACTTCCATTTGTGTTATGCAAATAGTCACTTAACAGACTCTCTGTTGACTACCACTAAATTTTTATGTAGTCAGACACTTCTGAAAAATGTATTGAGTACTTTAGAAAAAAAATATCAGTGAAATGGTCTAAAAGCAAAACAAGTGTGGAAACACTTAAGTCTTTCCATCTACATTGCCTACTTCAGATTGTTCACCATAATATTTCTGCCACCATCATAAAGAGTCTAGAAACAGAAGACAACCATAGAAATACAAAAGTAATACAATTAAAAGTGATCACAGAATAAAAAAAAATCCAGGAAGTGCAATCCAAAGTATGAGGCACTGATCTCTCTCTGTCTTTCTCTCTCTCTATCTCTCTCTGTGTCTGTCTGTCTCCTATCATTTTTATCCAAACTTCCACAAAGAATGCATAACTAAAACATAGCATTTCTTTGGTTGTAGCACCTAATAATAATCATGTCTACATCAGACCAAAGGGACATGAGATAACCAAATAAATATAAGTCCCTCTACACTATCACTCTATGTATTTCTATGGTGATGTCCCACTAAGAATGAAAGAAAACTGGTGTTGATAACTACCTCCTTTCTACACTATCACCATTGGAGTTTATGAATACATTTAACCCCACTGTAATCTAAGCATCTTCACTGTTCCTCCTTCAAGTTTTTGTTCTTTTTTTCTTCAGTAAAGATTTCCTAGATTTGCTCTGTGATCTCTTTTCTCCTTAATTTCCTAACATCAAAGTTGGTTTAAATCGAAATGAACATGATTAGACACTTAAAATGTCCTTCTTCTTCTACCTAACCGAAGCCTACCCAACTACTTAAGACCGGCCCCCCAGAGTGAGAAGTAACATTGACAATTGGTCACCCAACAAGCACGAGTGAGCTAGGCATAAAGATGAAAAATGAGGAAACCCTGACCCTCAAGGATTTTATCTTCTATTGGGGGTGAGGGGAGGGTGAAGAAGACACACCATTGTGACACAGTTAAAATTAAAATAACTGACTATTCATTAAGTGTGTAACACCAAATGAATTCTATCTACCCTATTTATTCTTATCGAACCTATGATGATTGACCCATTCAAAAGTGGCTGAAGTATGCTCACTAGAGGGGTATATCTGTAAAAGGTTCATCTTCCTCTGCCTACTGCAATTTAAAACCTCATGGACCCTAACCCTACTTCTAGGTTCTTATCCCTAGGGCCTCTAGCATCTGTCTACAAAGCTCTGGGTAGGCTTAGTGACTGGGAATGGGAATGGGCCCCTGTCTTTTAGAAACAGAACAGACATCAAGACCCAAAAGGCAGTGAACTGGGTGGAGATATGCAGGCTCAATCACCTTTGTTTAACAAACTGATTTAAAGATTATCAATAAATTCCATAACTGGATCAACTGAGTGTGAAATTCTACCTCTATATTCTGTAGTTCCAGATTTTACTACTGACCAGCTTTCAGGCAAAGTCTGGTTCATATTCTGCTTTACTTGAGAAGGCTCAGCCGATCACCTTGTCTCTGAGCAAGAATCTCTTCTGCAACCTCCAAGACCAGTGGTTATTCAGCCTTCGACTGAGCACTTTGGAAAACTGGTGGTGTTGCTCGGTCATTTCAGTCGTGTCCGACTCTTCATGACCCCATTTGGCATTTTCTTGGCAAAGGTAATGTAGCAGTCTGCCATTTCCTTCTCTAGCTCATCTTACAGATAAGGAACAAAGGCAAACAAGGTTAGGTAAACTTCCCAGGGTCCAACACTAAGAGTCTGAGGCCAGATTTGAACTCAGGGAGATGAATCTTCCCGACTTCTGGCCCAGCGTGCTATCCACTGTGCCAACCAGCAGCTAGCTCAGAGAACTTACCTAGTGCTTATTATCAGCGGCACTCATCTGGCTCTTAACATGCACCCTAGTGTATTTCCATGGGTCAATATCTGTCTTCATCTAGGCCGTATTCACCATGAAGGTAAAGACTCCACCTTACATCTCTTTATATCCTCATAAGTGTTAAAAAAAAAATACTTAATGATCTCATAGTAATCAGGCTAATCAAATTCTACTAAGTCTGGAATTGTTTCATTATTTCATCTGTACCTTTAATTTGTTATTCAGCCATATCTGACTCTTTGTGACCCTATTTGGGTTTCTCCTGGCGGTGACACTAGCAGGGTTTGTGCCATTTCCTTCTCCTGCTCATTTTACAGATCAGGAAACTGAGGAAAACAGGATTAAATGACTTGCCTAGGGTCACACAGCTAGTAAGTGTGTAAGACCAGATTTGAACTCAGGATGATGAGTCTTCCTGACTTTAGGCCCAGTGCCCTATCAATTTACTGTGTTACTGAGCTAACATTTCTAAATATTAAAATGTGATCTTATAGCTTTATTTTGATCATTATTTAAATCCATGTATGTAGCACCCTGTAAGACAAAAGTAAAATAAACTACAAACATAATAATTATTTGTGACGGGCTTACAACACATTTTGTCTTATGGAAGGAGGCGAGCTTCAAAATGGGAAATGATATTCTATAATATGAACATTAAAACAGAAAAATTATTCAAGTTTAAAGGAGCATTGACAAAATTTTAGTTCAGTAACATAACTCCTCTCACCTACCTTGTCTCCAACATTTTAGAAAAGCAAAATGTTAGAAACTATCCAGTAGCTACATTCTTTATCTTATATATAACAGCAATTCAAAAACTGAAGATTACAAACAGGTTAGAAATGCAAGTTTAACATTATTTTTAAAAGGTGGTTTTTAATACAAGTATCTTTACAGTAATCTAAAAGACTAGAAAGATGTATGATCTTTGAAATCTTTAAAAGATTAACTTTACCTCCTCTTACAAATCCATTGGTAGCTATTGCTGAAGTGGACAATCCTGTGATGGTTGTCACAACAGTGGCCATTGCTATAACGAGAACTGACAGACCTTTAACGGAAAGGAAAGACATTTTAATAGTTAATAAAAATCATTTTAAACCAGAGAAACTGCATATAAACCATACTTCCAGGACAGCCTCTCTAGAGTTTCTTATCTATTGGTTTAGAGGCAACATGGTACAGTTGCAAGAGAGCTGCTCCTCTAATCTGTCCAGGTTAATCTCTGCCTTTCCCTATGTATGTCATTTTGAGCAAGTTACAAACTGTGCCAGTTTGGTCACCTATAAAATGGAGAAAACTGTACTTATATCTACCTCCTTCTTCACAGGACTGTTTGTAGGAAAAGTACTCTGTAAATCATAAAGCTTTATAAATAAACACAAATAATTAAAGCCTCCAATTTATTTCGTAACTGAAAATGGATGTTAAAAAATACCCTTATGAGGATGAAGGCACCATAGGATCACTAATGCAACACTGACATAAAGGAGAATATTGTTCATAACGTCTGTGTTTCTTTTTAATCTTATGTCATAAGTCAAAACGAAGTCCTGCTGAACACGCACCGCCATTCTTCCATGGTACTTAAATAATTCCCAGCTAAATAAAACAGCGTAAAAGTATACCTACCTATCCCAGCCTGACCCACAATCCATGACAGCCTGATGAAGAGCATCACACCCCAAATGTTTAACATACATCGTACCTGGGAAAGGAGTAACACACAGATGGGATCTAAAATGTAGTGAAAAACTAATATCTATTGGTAATTTCATAAACAACTGCTATAAAACTATTTTTTGTTTTAGTCAAGAGATTAAACATGATACAATAAAAGCTTAGGACAGATAAGACAGAAAAATCTAGGAATCCAAGAAATAAATACAAAAGACAAATGCCTATCACCAACGCCTGACACTAAAAGGCCATAAGTCACAAAAAAGATTAGTATGAATATTTTGAAGATTTTTATGATAAAATGAAGTACTGTTTTTCTTTTTCAAAAACGTTCATCCAAATTCTATTTTTTCTCATTTTTTTTTTACCTTGCACAAATTTTAACTTTAGACAACATTTAATCACTATTTTCCAAACACAAGATTATAAACCTTTGATATAATCATTTTCAAGAAGCCTTTTAAAAAATAATTTTTGAAGCCAAGTATCTAAGATACAAGGGTAGGCAAAGTAACACTACCCAGTACAACTTCCTATCTACCTTGGCTCATCTACCAGAAGCACAGAACCTGAGAGCAGAAGGGACCACAGCTGTCTGCCCCCCATCCATAGAGGTCCTCCAACTATAAACACACCTCACAAGTGGCCATTCACGTTTGACTTCAAAACCCCCAGTGAGGAGGAAACCATCCATTTTTAAGGAAGCCTGTTCAATTTTGGGCCAGCTCTCACTTTAGGAAGCTGCTTCTGACATGAAGGCTAAATTTGCCCCTTTAAAATTTCCCATTGGTCCTGTTTCTGACCTTCTTGGGTGAAACAAACTAAAATAATCTAATACATTCCCTACTAGCATTCCCCCTCGCCCCCCACTGGAATCTTCTCTAGACTAAATATGCCCAGTTCTTTCAACTGATTGTCCTATGAAAGGGACTTCAGATGCTTAAAAGGGCCTATAGCCCCCAACCAAAACTGTGGATACTCTCCAACTTATTAATGGTCTTTTTAAAACTCTGGCAACCAGACCTGAACATAATACTCCAGATGAGGGCTGCTGAGGGGAAAGTACAGTGGGACTCTCAGCTCTCTGTTCTCAGACGGTATGCCCCCAGCTTCTTAGGATGCCATACCACACTGTCAGCTCATGTTGAGTGGGCAGCCCTCTAAAATCTCCAGCTCTCTTCTACAATAATGGCTATCTAACTGTACTATCCCTCTCTTGTACTTGTGAAGTTGATCTTTTGCACTCAAATATAAGAATTCACATGTATCCCTATTTAATTTCACTTTATTAGATTCAGCCGAATGGTCTAGAGACTACAAAGAGCATCCGAGTTTGGCTCTTGCATCTCCTGTGGTGGTCATCCCTCCAGCCTTGTGTCTGGATCTCCAAATCGGATGAGTGTGTCATCTATGGCTTTATCCAAGTCACTAATAGAAACATTAACTAGAACAGGGCTAAACACAGATTCCGGGTTACTCCACTAAGCCCTCCTTCCACAAGGACACTGAGCCATCTCCTCAGTATTATTCCTCTAAATCTCACAACCAGATTCCCCGCCAGATAATGCAGATGTCCTTCTCAGAAGGACAGAGATTCAGCTCTTCTATACCAATTCTGTATCTAGACCTTGTTCCTAGTAAAAAGGGACAAATTAATCCCCATTGTTTGCTACTTAGGGGAAGTAGAAAAGGCATTATTTTTTCCCTTCATTTCAGCTCCTATAAACTATTATTATTAACTCTGCAACTTCCCTACCAATTTTCCCCATAAAAAGGCTCCCACTCTGTTCCTCTACTTACTCTTTGTGACTCCACAGTTCCTATTCTCTGACACCCTCATTCCCAACTTTTTTATAGGTAGAATAGGCAAAATGTGTAAAAATCACAAATTCACCTTCCAAGTGCACCTAAGATTCTAAGTGATCTAGTTGCCTGATTTTACCATCAAATCAAAAGGCCTCTATTAAGCACCTACAACCTGCAAGGCACTGCATTGTGCCCAGCCCTGAAAACTGTCCCTGCCCTACTGGAGGAAGCATATCACATACACAGACAGGTAAGTAAACACAAAGCACACACAAAGTTATATAAAACTATTTCAAGGGACAGAAAATACTAAAAAACTAACTGGGTAAGGTGTGAATGAGGAAAGGCTGTGGAAGGAAGCAAGGGTTTTAGAGAGACAGGACAAACTGAGTAAAGACAAGGAGGCAGGAGATGGCACGTTGTATAGAAAGAACCGCTTAGGCCAAAATGAAGTCATGTAAAAGAAGATTAGAAAAGCATGTGGGAGAAACAGAAGGGAGGGAGGCCTTCTAATGTCAGGGAGGACATGAAGTGTGGCTTGGGCAGTAAACTCGAACACTGAATAACAATTTGCACACTGTTTTACACTCGTTTTTGATCTGGACCTCTGATTTCACTGGTGTAGGGAGCTCACTAGAGCATCAATTCCCTCCACCTAACACGTATCAGCAACTGTTTAGAACTTACAGTCTTAGAGAGTTATCTGGGACTGACCAAGAGGCTAAGTGCAGCCCCAGCTAACGTGTCTGAAGCAGACCTGAACTCAAGTCTTCCTCACCATTTACTGACTATAACATGCCACCTCTCAACCTTTACAAAGTAGGTACTCAAGAAACACTGAATCAGTGATGGAAACATTTCTTTGGTCTTATTGTATTTTATTAACAAATAGAAAAGTCTGCCTAGGTACAAGTTAATGTGGTCTTTTCCTAAAGGATTTATAAGAGAATTAAATTGGGAAAAATACTGAACTTTCTTGAGAACCCACTGATATACATAAATAATGCTCTACCAACAACTAAAATTCAATTAAACAATGAGACAAAAATTAATACAAAAACATAAATAAAATCATTCTGAAGGAAGACACACATCCTATGACAGAATACAACAGGTATGCAAAAAGAGTAAAACATACTGTCTACACAATTATAAAGTAATACAAAGTAACTTCAAAAGGGAGAGAAGGCTAAGAACCAGAAGGAATCAAGTAAAACCTTGCAAAGGAAATAGCACCTAAACTGTGCTTTGAGGGAAGCTACCATAGTAAGTATAAAAATGTCTATATACTTACTAAAACGCCCTTTATCCAGCCAAATTTCACCACGCCTTTGCTTTCTGCAGTGTAAGTGACTACAGCTTCTCTGGTTGGAGTACCTTCTTCTCCATTTGCAAAGCCATCCTCAAAAGGTTCCTGGTTAGAACAAAAAGAAAGAATTTTAAATTTGTGGATTATTCAAGAATTTTTTTTCAAAAGATGATCTCAGAAAGAAAATTTAATTTTGAATTGAGACTATATATTTTTAAGCTACTCAAGCAAAAATTCTGTCAGCACAGTGAAACTTCAGGACCATGCCTTACACAAAGGTGTTCTGCAAATACTCGTTAACAAGAGACCCAGTCTTTTTTAAAAAGACACTCTGAGAAAGATTAATGAAGAAAAGTCATATTAAAACAAAGGCCTCTCAAAGCCAGTTATTTTGAAAATGAAAATAAAATACAACTCTTTTCTTTCACTTTCTTCTCAAACCAATAAAAGTTTGACAGCGTCAGGGTAATATTTGCCTATGGAAGGGTAGTTAATTCAGTTAAGTTTAATACATGATTATTTTCCTTTTTCCAATCTTACCAACCATATTTAAGCATCTATCTTCCAAATGTGCATTTGTAACACAACATGTGACCTACCCTCCAGTCATACACATCTAAAAGTAAGTACTTGGATGCAGTAGCAGCCCTGAAAACTCTCTCATGCTAAGACGTTAAGTTCTCTAGCTTCCTCCTCCCTCCCCAAACTGGCACATTAGAATATACGTGTTGTTCCTCATTACACATCAGGCACACTATCTTCCCTATGATTTTTTAAAGTTTATAAACCTGTCCCTCTACTTTACTGTCCTATACATGACCAAACTCTGTCAATTCCTCCAGGTTTCTGGGTTATGTATGATACTGGGCTGCAGTATCGTCCCCCTGAGAATCTATTCCCATTTGCAGCAGCTCTAGATAACAAAAGAGAACTGAAGCAATTCTAAAATGAGTTAAAAGTCTCCTTGGGCCAATGACTATTTGGCAGGCCTCAGGACATATACAAATATACATAGAAAGGACCAATCTTCAGTCTGTGAAATCCGATTTCAACTCAAAGTCAAGGAAATACAAAGTCAAACAATTAACTGACAAATGATGCTTGGTTGAATAAGGTCTTCTTTATCTAAACAATCATACTAATATGGGGGTTCATACTAAACAATCATACTAAAAGGAGGTTCCTCCCCTCCTTTCCTATATTTAACACCTACTACCACGGTTAATGCGGCAGAAAGAAGAAACTAGATGTTATGTTTCAGAAATCCTAACGTCCACAGCATTGGAACCTTCAAAAGGATCAAATGATCTTACCCTAACCACTGCTCTAGACCCCGAGATTGTTTTGTTTTTTCTTAGCTAACTGCTGTTTAAAAAGGGGGCAAATCTGAAAGCAAAAACTCCTCAATACCTTCCTTGTAAACAGCTATCAATGTCCTAAGTACAAGAGTACTGTCTAGAATCCATATAATAATACTGTAGCAAAGGCAGTTTTTAAGAAAATGGCTTTGTTTTTTAATAAAGTTTTTTTTCATAGTTTTCTGTAAAGGTAAGTGATATATAATGAAAAGGAGCTCCACGTGACTCAAGATCATGATTATGTACATTAACTATAACCATTTTTAAAAATATTTCTTATACGGTACTAAAACAGTAGTAGCAATCTCAGTTCAGTTATGTCAAACTGTGCTCATCTGAGCTCAATAATCCCAAACCACTGTGCTTTGAGTTATGTCTGTATTTATGGTCATGTATTCCTTCTGCAGTGGTTCTCAACCTTCCTAATGCCAGGACCCTTTAATACTCGTATGTGGGCGTATCTGCATGTGGGTGGACCCACCAGGAGACAGATAGAGGAGCTGTGTTTCGAGTTCCTAAGACCATTGGAAATATGTGTTTTCCGATGGTCTTAGGCGACCCCTGTGACCGGGTAGCTCCACCCCAAAGGGGTTGCAACCCACAGGTTGAGAACCGCTGCCTTAGAACTATCATTTCTCTCTGCTATCAGGAGACAGGTTAGAAAGTCATCTTTCCTATTTTAATGTGCCTTTAAGCCTTAAAGATTAAGGGGTTTGTAAATCATGCATTTCATAATAATATGAAAAGGAAACATAAACTGCCTAAGTGAGAGTTAAATGGCCCGTCTTTCTAATGAAGTACATGAGTTTCTTCAGAATATGAACTTTCACATTAGTGGTTCTCAACCTGTGGGTTGTGACCCCTTTGGGGTGGAACTACCCTTTCACAGGGGTCACCTAAAACCATGGGAAATATGTTTTCCTATGGTCTTAGGAACCTCCTCTATCTGTCTCCAGGCAGGTCCACCCACAGCAATAGGAAGGTTGAGAACTACTATTTCACATTCATCCTCACTCCACTTTTCTGGTTCTCAGTTCTAGTTGAGCTTAGGTGGTCAGACAGGTGAGTCACAGGTAGGTAAGGTGAACGAAAAGATCCCATCAAAGCCAAAGTCTTAAATTAAATGTTTAAAGGGACATTTATTATATAAATTTTGGTTTATAAACCAGTAAATGTGCCCTAATGATTTGAACCACATAATACAACTGTTCTGCAGATGAAAATAATTTTGATTTATTAATTCATAACTGAAGTTGATGCCTGTTCTGTTACTAAATACTGCTATGCTATGATCAGCACTCTTTATTTTGCTACGTATTAAAACTTAAGATCATCCAAAATAGTTTATATGTACTCCAACTGCACAATAAACAGATTTCTGGATACTTATCTTATACCTCTATAAAAAGAAAATCAAAGCACATGTACAGATTTACTAACAGGCTATTGTTGTCAGTGCTCACAACATAAGTGGGTGCCTTTTTAGCAATGCAGAAACAACAAGGAGGCATTCTAAAATTTCTACCGTGGGTGTGTGTTGGAATTCTACTTCTGAGTCCAAGATCTGCAGATAATCTTAAATTTGACTGTCACCTACTCTATGCAAAATTATTTAGATAATAAAATTAATTTTTCTCTATCATTCATAAGATGGAAGTTTTAAAAATCAGGATTATACTACAAAAATAAAAGACCAAATTTTCCCACTATTTTCTGCAAGTAGAATATGGATAAAAAAGCAAGAGAAAAGTTTATCCAAATCAAAATAACTCTAAAAACCTTCATTTCTCTTTCCCATAAAGGCTTCCTTGAGTTCAGAATTTGATTCTTCCTTTTCATGCCCGAAGTTCAGAAGAAAGAGTGCTGGTATACCTTTCCAGAGTTTAAAAAAACAACCAAGTGTTAAGGTGGAAAGCTGTGATTGACATAGAAAGGTTAATTAGTGAAGATAACATCTGAATTGAGCTTTGAAAGATGGGTAGGAATTCAAAAAGGTCCAAGAAGGAACAGAGGCATTCCAGACACCCAGACCATCCTGAGGAAGGGCAAAGAAGCCCAAGGTTGCCTGGCACATTCAGGGAACAGAGACTAGTTTGCATGGAGCCACAGGTGCACAGAGGATAGTATATTTGAGAATGCTGGAAAGGGTGATGCTAGATTGTAGACTGCTTTAAAAACAAAAGAACTTCAGAACTTTATTTCACGTGCAATCAGAAAGTACTAAATATTTTAGAGCAGCAAGAATAGATTGCGCTGACAGCAGATTGTAGGAAGGCAAAACCCAGATGAGAGGTCTTTTTGAGATGCTTTCTCAGTCGGTCAGTCAGTCCACAAACATGCAGTGTGTGCCAGGCACCATGCTAAACACTGGGGATACAAAAGGAGGCAAAGAGCTCGAGGAGCTCACAACATAATGATGGAGACCACAAGCAAACCACTTTGTACAAACATGCTATATACAAGATAAAAAAGAAATCATTAACCAAGGGAAGACACCAGAATTAAGTGGGGTCGGGAACCACTTCCTACGGAAGATTGGCTTTTAGTTAGCCGTAGAAGATGCCATGGAGGTCAGTAGGCAGAGCGCTCCAGGCACGGGGGAGAGCCAGAGAAAATGCCCAGAGCTGAGAGAGGGGTGTCAGGAGGCTAATAAAACAGAAGCAAAGAGTACCTGTCAGGGAGGAAGGTACAAGAAGACAGGAAAAGCGAGAGGTGGCTAGGTTACGAAGGCTTCTGAAGGACAGATATAACATTTTGTATCAATAGGGGTTACTGAACTTTACTGAACAGGGAGGCTTGGTGACAACACGGTCAAACCTTGGCTTTAGGAAAATCACTGTGGTGGTGAAATGGAAGATGGACTGCAGTGATGAGGGGTCTGAGGGACACAGACCTAAGGGCAGGCTATTTTGAACAACTCTGCAACCCCTCTACCAACTGCCCCTAAAGATGAGGGAGGAATAGGAAGCAAAGCTGAAGATGTGTTCCTTCCCCTGCTCTTCTTGACTCCACGGTTCCCCCCCCTCAGACGACAAGCCCATTTCCAACTTTCATAGGTACAAGAGGCAAAATGAATAAAAACCACAAATTCAACTTCCAAGTGCACATAAGAGTCTAGGTATGAAGGCCTGCACCAGCTTGGCGGTGGCATTAGAAGAAAGAAAAGATACTGCAAAGGTGAAATGGAGAGGCCTTGGCAACAGACTGGGGGGTGGGTTGGGGTTCAAAGAGCTTGAGGAGAAGAGGAAGACAACTAGTTTATAAGTCCAAGAGAATGGGAGAATAATAGCGTTTCCCTCTACACTACAGTAAAAGGAAAAGGGAATAAGGGTAAGGATCAGGAGCTCTGCTTTAGATATGATGAGTTTAAGACGTCTACTGGACATCCAGTTCAAGATGTCAAAAAGAGATGGAGACACAAGACTGGGGGTCTACCTATCCAGCAGATGGAAAGCATAGGGAGATTGGAGGACTGTTGGCATACAGACAGTAATTAAACTCATTCGAGCTGATGAAATCATCCAATGAAGTTATACAGAGGGAGGAGACAAGATCCCTGAGGAACACCTACTGTTAGAGGGCATGATTTGGAGACAATCCAGTAAAGGAATTGGAGGAGGAACGGACAGGTAAGAAGAGAACCATGAAAGAAAGAGTGGTGCCTGAAAACCTAGGGGGAAGACAGTATCGAGGAGGAGAGGGAGATGAATAACATCAGAGGTTAAAGAGAGACTGAGGAGAATGAGGACTGAGAAAAGTCACTGAATACTGCAAAGCCAAATCTTCCCTGAACATCTGGAGTCCTAAAGTTCTGAAGGGATTCTGCGTTAGGTTCGAGGTTACACGTGGTTAAGCATGATCCGTTTCTGTGCATGTCAAATTTCATACCATGAAACCATTTACAAATGGGATTTTGAAATGTCTTATCAACCTCACATACTACTTGTTACCAAATATATGACCCAAAAGGAGGGGCCTGTTTTATAAACCACATACAAAGAGATCCATCTTACTGATAGAACCATAGCATTCCCCCAAACAGTAAAAACTGCAGAAAGGCCTCGAGCCCTTTAGGATGACCCTCTACAAAGCATTTATGGAAGAATACAGACAGGAACCCCATCGGGTGAGTCTTAGGAGCTGCAACCTACATTTTGTGAGATTGGGGGAGTCATTATTTAATCTTATGATTTCTTTCCAATGTTTATTACCTTCTTATGCTTCTTGTGTTTGAGAGGCAAATTTTCTGTTCAGTTCTGGTTTTTTCATCAAGAATGCTTGAAAGTCCTCTACCTCACTGAATGACCATATTTTCCCCTGGAACATTATACTCAGTTTTGCTGGGTAGGTGA
>JAQQSW010006507.1:0-13933 GCA_028646575.1 Pseudocheirus occidentalis | reverse complement strand
AAAAAAAAGAATGTTAACATCATTTAGCATTGACTCCTTTAGTTAACTTTCATTTCTCATATCTTTGTATTATCTCTGACCCTCTCCTTTCTTTCTCTTAGAGAATAAGAAGGATTCTTACACTTCAGCAGATTAAATCTCTTTTTTGCACTCTTGATTCCATTTCTTTCCATCTCCTCCAGTACTTTGCTTCAGCTGTCATAACCTCTCCCATGAATTTTCTGTTCTTCCCATTCCTCTGACTCTGTCTTATCTGTTTCCAAACATAATTTGGTCTCCTAAGCACCAAAAAAGCTGTTCTTGATCTTTCTTCTCTAGTCAATGTCTAATTTATCACCTTCATACCCCTATTAAACTTAAAAAAGTTGTCTACTCCCATATTTCTGATTGCCCACTTTCTCCTCCACTGTTTGCCATTGTGCCCCACTTCTGCAGCTCCAGTGAAACTGCTTTCCCCAAGGTCACCAGGGGCACTCTAATAGCCAAATGCATAGGTCTTTATTTTCAGCCCTTCAGTCTCAGAAAAACTATATTCTCATTGTTTCTTCCTGCCTCTGTAACACATCTCTCCTTTTCTCCTTCAAAGTCTTCTCATCCTCTTCACAATCCACTAATTTGGATCTTCCCAAAATGTCTGTCTTTGGTCCTCTTCTCTCTCTATACTCTCTCACTTAGCCACCATATTAACAGTTTTGGCTTCAACCACTAGCTGTTCATATATGATTTCCGTTTCTCTGTCTTCAGCACTGATCTCTCCTTTGAGATCCAAATCTATATCTCCAACTAATTATAACACATTTCTACCTGGATGGCTCAAAAGCATCTGAAACTCATTAAATCCAAAACAAGTTTACTATCTTTTCCCTACACATCCTATTCCTTTTGAGTTTACTTTTTCTGCCTGTCAATCACCATTTATGCCTCATTCAAAATGTTAGGATTGTTTCTGACACTTAGCTATCCTTTACTTTCTATCCAACCAGTTACCTGATTCTTCTGATTATATCTCTACACCTTCTTTTCATTCTCATAGCCACCATAGTACAAATTCTCGTTATTGTCTACTCAATTTTAGCAATGATCTCCTAATAGATCTCCTTACCCTCTGTTCTCTCCCTCCTTCAAACTATTTTTGGTATTGCTTTTGGAATAACCTCTCTTTCTTATGTAGGGTTATGATCAAATCATCCTTCTGCTAAAAAAATTACGGAAACCAAAACCAAAACCAAAAGCTTCCTATTCCAAAACAAAATTTTTCCCCATTATCTGTTAAATAGATTTAAAATTCCTTTGCCTGCCAAATTTCAAGTTGAGTCAGATCAAGAAGCATTTAATAAGAGCCCATTACGCATCAGGTCTAGTCAGTGTCTCACTTCTCACCCTCATTGGCTAAGTCCAGGGGATATAAAGAAAGGCAAAACCAACCAACCAAAACCAAAGCAAAAACGAAATAGTTTCTGCTCTCAGGGAGCTTACATTTTAGTGGGGAAAGAGCGCACAAAAGAGAGCTGAAAAGTGGTAATGGGAACCACAGTAGGGAAAAGCAAGTAGTGGAAAAATGTGGAAAAGTAATCTAAGTAAGAACCTGAGCTGGAATAGAGTTGAGCATGACTGACACCGGTATTTTTTTTTAATTTGAGGTTTATAAAAGGAACCTGGCAATTTGAGGAAGAAGTCACAAAAGTGAAGGTGTGAGAAAGCCTCTGGGGCCCAGGTCAAAGAATAGTTTGGAATACCAAGAGCTGAGCTGGGATAGAGTTGTTTCATCAAGAATTCATAAGTTAGATCAAGGTGATGTCATAGTGTAATTGAAATTCAACAAAACATTTGCAAAATCTCATGGTATTTTTTGTGGATATGACAGAATAGATATGGATAGTCAGATAGTATATTTATATGGATTTATATTTGATTGGATGACTGGACTAAAAGAGTAATGATTAATAGATTGATGTTAACCTCAAGTGATCTCTGCTCAAGTGTTAATGTGGCTCTATCCTCCTCCTCTTCTGCTGTACATCTTTATTAATAACTAGGGCAAAGGTGCTGAAGAAATGTATCTTAAATTTGTTGATCATTGGAAGCTTTGAGAAATGTGTAACAATATCAGAATAATGAGTCCCCATGACTGACATATGTTCTATTTTCACCTCTGACTCTTCGAATAATTTTCCTTAAGACTCAGGTCAGGCAGTATATAAAACCTGTCCTAAGTCCTCCATTTTTTAGTTCTTCCTTCTAATCACCCTGCATATCTAGTGTAAGCGGTGTGTACACACATGTGTATACACACAGGTGTATGTATACACATGTTATATATCAAACGTATGTATGTATACATGTATTTTCTCCCTCAATAGAAGGTAAGTTACTTGAGGGTAGGGATTCTTCCACTCTTGTGTTTGATACTGAGTATCTAATAAATACTTATTTCATGAGTTGTTTCAAAAATATCTTCAAGGGCTAAAGTATGATAAGATAAATTATTTATAGAGGGGAGAGAATAATTATAAAAGTGAAATTGAGTGGTATTACAGAGGTAATAAAGATGAAAATGTAAATGAAATGGGTGAATGTCCAACTTGATAAAATAGAGAGTGTGTAAGTATAACCTAAATTGACCAGTTTCATCAGAAGAAATTAGTCAGATTCTTAATGATTTTCCCCATATAAAAGTACTGGGAATAAATGGATTCACATTTGAATTTTTGCAGCCTATCCAAGAATAAAATATCTTTATATTACACAGATTATTTTTAAGTATAAAGACTTGATGCTATTTATATCTAACCAAGATGTGGTAGAAAAAGTTGATAAAAGTCTTATTGGTGTGTGGCCACTGCACATGCTACAGCTTCTTGGAGTCACACGTGAGAGTAGGGTGCCAAGTGGACACCGAAGGTGGTTGGGCAGCCCTGGAAAGGGGTAGCCGGCCTTCATCCCAGAGGTACCAGTCCTCCCTGAATACTTAACGTGCCCTATATGACATAGCTGATAGCTGGATTTAGAGTTTGGAAGACAGATTCAAGTTCGGATTCTGACACCTATTAGCAATGAAATTCTGGTTAAATCACTTCTTAGTTCCCCCTGGAAACTACAAGGCTACAAAGTTGCAGAAAAGAGCTGAATTGAACAGGTACAGGGGATTTCTTCATACAGAAATTGTCTACACCAAAGAAATGACAAATCCTGTACCTTTTTCCTATCCCTGTTCTATGTAGTGTACTGTGCAAAGTATAACTATATCTGAATTTGTTTACAGTAATCCTGAAATCTGTTTGTGTTTTAGGCCAGTAGCAACTCCCAGAGGTTATACTTTCATTCTTTAATGACTCCATAACCTCATAAACAGGGACATTTCCTCCATCCATGAACTATATGAATAACATGCTTTTTTTTCTTTCTTGTGATCTTTGTTAATGTCTTTGAATCTTCCATGAGCTCTACCCAACATACTAGAGGACTTCTTTGAATTCTTGGAATAAGCCTTGAACATTAATGTGATGAGGCCACATGCTGTAGTAAAGAGAGGGACGATCTCAAAGTCAGCTAGCACTTGATTCAAGTGCTACTTTTGACACATTCTGGCTATGTGAGTGACTATACACAAGTCACTTGACCTCCCTTAATCTATCCTTTCCCATCATCACCCCACCCTTTCTCTTAGCCTATTTTCCTCCTACTTCCCTGCTGGGTAAGATGAATTTCTATACTCAACTGAATGTGTTTGTGTGTGTGTGTGTGTGTGTGTGACATGGTCAATGTGGGAGTTAATTTTGCTTGCCCATGAATATTTGTTACAAGGATGTTGTTTTCCTTTGGTTTTCAGTGGGGAAAGAGAAAAGTAAATGATTAAAAGTGCAACAAAAATTAATTTAAAAACTAACCTCCAGAATATCTTTTACATCTGTTGCCTCTTCTTTACTCATATTGCAACCACTGTAATTTTAGCCTCCTTTACCTCTCACCTATAGTATTATAGTGATATTCTAATTTCTTTATTTTCTGGCAGTCTTTTATCTCTTTAATTTCTCCTTTATTTATCAGTTAGATGAATCACTATAATATATGAATCTGGGCATATTACTCCTCTGTTTAAAAAAAAGTCGTTATATGCTGCCTATAAGATAAAATAGATATTCCTTGATCTGAAAATAAAAGTTTTTAATAATGTAACTTTGGTCTTCTTTTCCAATTTTACTTCCCACTATTCCTTTTTTTAAAAAATTTATTGACTTGTTTATTTACTTTTAGTTTACAAGATTCAGTTAAAGAATCACTTGAGTTTCAGATTTTTCTCCTCTCCCTTCTCTCCTCCTTCCCCCCTCCCCCATGGTGGCATACAATCGTGTATGGGATCTGCAAACTTTTTCCACATTGTACAATAGTCTGGCTGTACAGAAGCATTGTAATCAATGGAGTGAATAATGGGTACTTCCCACTATTCTCCTTTATGTAGTCTACATAGAGATAACCTTCAAATGGAAAGAATGCTGGCCTTGGATGCAGGAAGATGTTGGCTTGAATCCTCCATCAGCCTCTTCCTGTGGTACACTGAGCATGTTGCTTATCTCCTCTTGAATTCTTCATCTGTAAAATGAGAATAAGAATAGCATCTTTATCACAGGATTGTTGTGAAGATCAAATAAGTATGAAAAGAATTTTGTAAATCTTGATGGCTTTATAAATGTGGGTCACTATATTAATGTTATATTACTATAACCAAATTAGAATGTCATTTTCCCTCATCACTTCTTTTTTTTAGTCTTAGAGAATTGTATATAGTTATTGAGAGGGCAAATGACTTATTCTGGGACAGTCTATGTCAGAGTGGTGCAACTTGAACACAGGTTTTCCTGACCAGTTTTCCATATCATACTTTCTGCTGCTTTCCATTACAAACATTTTACAATTACATACTCATTTTATAGATGAGGAAACTAAGACTTGTAGAGGTAAAGTGACTTGTCAAAAGTCTTGGAGTTAGTAGGTATTGCAAGCAGGAATGGAGTCGAGGAATTTTTTTTTTACTATATCTCCCAACGCCTTGGGAAGAGTTTCTGGTGGTAGGCACTGTGGCTTCTTCAAAGACAGGATGAGTAAGTCGTACTGAAGGCAAAGTTTCTCCTAGCTATATAACCCTCTTCACATAAGCTTGCTCAGACTCCTGGTGACATGGAGATAATAATAGGACGTAATATATAGGATTTTTGGAGAAACTGTATATCGAGTACTTTGTAAACCTTAAATGTTGACTGTTCTACTATTACTACTACTACTACTACTACTACTACTACTACTACTACTACTATTACTACTACTACTACTACTGACAAGAGTTTGTAATTTTATGAGCTTAGTGGCTCCCTGATGGGAAAAAAAACTGGATGAGGATGATGATCTTATTATTTTCTCCCAAAGTTCTAGAAAATAGCAGAACTTCTTTTGTTTTAGAAGACAAAGAGCTTGCCCAAATAAAATACTTACTTCTCCCTAACAGCCTTTTCATTTTACAGATATCTGGATGCCCTGCACATGATAATTTGCACTCTTGGTAGCTTCAGCTTTAAAAAACATATGATATTTCATTGAGATTTAAAATCCTGGGATTCTTCCCTTCCCTATAAAAATTTATGAAAAACCTTTGTTTTATTTTTGTCTTCTACTCTTTTATTTATTTAACTTGATTTCACTGACAGATCCCATTGGAGACCTACTCCCCTCGTTCTTTATGGCTATGGAATGAAAACAAAATAAAAGTATTAAAAAAAGTATTTAAGCAGATGAGATCCCCCAAATCTCAAGTATGTGAGAGAAAACCAAGAGTATAGCTAGAAAAAATTGAAGGTTTTCTTGAGACAAAGAATATGACTACAATGACAGTTCTGAAAGGATAGAACAGAGGAGCAGCTATCAACATTCTCCTAGATATTGATGAGTTGCAAGGGGCAGCAGGAGTCTCATGTAGTTGGAAGGACCCTGAAGTTGTAGCCAGAAGACCTGAGACTGAATTCCACTGATGCTCCTTTGCTAAGTGACCAATGGGCAACTTAACTTCTCTGGGCTTCACTTCCTTAAAATGGGGATGATGATGCTGGCATATGTTAAAATTGATTATCTGAGATAAAAAGGAAATCAAGGGCAAAGTTACCAAGCCATCTATGATTTAATTTGCAAAGCTAGTATTGGCATATTAAACCAGGTCATCTGATTCCTCAGAGGTCAAAGACAAGGTGTGATTTAAAGTGGTGGTTTTTATAACAACAACATAAAAGGAATTGGAAAAATTATGGAAAATTGTTTTGAATACAATTCAGACAAGGCAGATCACCTGACTAGTTCGCTTTTCCCAGACTTTCTTAATCCTATTTCAGAAGTTCTTTTCTCCAAGTGGAGCCTGCTCATCTTTTTGTATAGCACAATAATATTCTATTACATTTATATACCACAGCCTGTTCAGCCCTTCCCAATTAATGGGCATCCCCTCAATTTCCAGTTCTTTAGGGCTAGCTCTTCTTAAAGAAGAGCGCCAAATCCTATAGTCAAACTAATAATAAACCAAAGTAATCAAAAAGAGCTGATTTCCTTTTCACCCTCTCTATACCCTCTCTTATAGGCTTATTGTAGGGAGAATACTCAGTAAATCTCAAAGAGTGATACAGAGAAGATTATTGCATAAAAATAATTTATGGTACCCATGTCTGTTTCATCTGACTGCTAACAAGAAATGGGAGCACTTTAAGGTTTACAAAGTACTTTACATGTAGAATCTCATTTGCTCTTCACAATAGCCCTGTGAGATAGGTTTTATTGTTAACCCCATTTTATAGATGAGTAAAACTGGGGGTGAGTGTGGTTAAATGACATACCCAGGGTCATACAACTTGTAAATATCTGAGGCAGGATTTGTTCATACCCAATTCTTCCTAATTCAAAGTCCAACACTTTATCCACTGCATTGCTCAGCTGTACTTTCTTTCTCCTGTTCATGCCTGGGT
Source organism: Pseudocheirus occidentalis (assembly GCA_028646575.1). Classification (NCBI taxonomy): domain Eukaryota; kingdom Metazoa; phylum Chordata; class Mammalia; order Diprotodontia; family Pseudocheiridae; genus Pseudocheirus; species Pseudocheirus occidentalis. The sequence goes on along the minus strand of JAQQSW010006507.1, from coordinate 6,935 downwards.
CCAATTCATATTCCATATTCACTGTCTTATGAAAAACCTTTGTTTTATTTTTGTCCTCTACTCTTTTATTTAATTAATACTGATTAATACTGATGGACCCATTTTATCAATCTATTGCTCAGATTATGACATGCATTTTGATAAAAGGTCGTATCATTTAAAAAAGAGGATAGGAGAAAATACCTTTGTCAATAATGCCAATGGAGAACATTTTTAATGGAATAAGAAATATCATGACAGGCAAATTAGAAAATTTTGAATATATAAAATTAAGAATCTTTTATAGAAATAAAGTCAATGAAGATAAAAATAAGATAAGAATCTGTTGAGTAGGAAAGTACCAAATATCACTCATAAAACCTGATATCCAAGACATATAATCAAATATATAAAAAGAACCATTCCCCAATAGATAAGTGAACAAAACATATTAACATCTTCAAAAGATTTGTAAATAACTAACCTCATGAGAACATGGGTCAACTAACTATGGAGCAAAAAGATGTCTAAAACAAGTCTTTTAGCTCATACTTTGAAAATGGAAAAATATGATAAAAATCAGGAATAGTCAACACTGGAGGGACTATGGGAAGAGATGTCTTATTAATAATATATTTTTGGTGGATCTGTGGATTGGTCTAGTCATTCTGGCTATCAGTTTGCAATTATATGAGAGACAGGTGGCATTGTTAAATGGTTAAATGGTTAGACATTAGTTCTACCAGTGACAATGACATTAAAGAAGAGGCACAACCATTTGCTTTGTTCATAAAGACCATAGGCCCATTCCATTGGCCATGTAGCTGAAACCTTCCATATATGTTGTCTCTTTCATTAGAATGGGAGCTCCCTGAGAACAGAGATTGTCATTCTGTTCTATTTTTATCCCCTGGGCTTAGTACTGTGCTTTACACACAGTAAGCACTTAGGAAGGGTTTCATTCATGTTGTTCATTTTATCTTCAGTTGTCTTTGACGCAGCATACAAAATGATCGTTGCCCTGTTAAATGGCTCTATAATTGCTACTCCTGTCTCTATTAAGGAGCTGCAGCTGTGTTGTTGACAATTGCAATGCTTTTAAGTAAATACAAATTTGGTTATTGAAAAAAGAGAAAGAGTGCTGGCTTGGGAATCAGGAAAATGAGCTTTTAGGCCTAATTCTACTACTGGCTTTGTAGGGAATTGGGCAAATTGTTTCAACTCTCTTGTCCTGAGTGTTTTTGCCAGCAAAATGAGGATGTTGAGCTAAGATATGTCTAACTCTAATTCTGTGATAATCACAGCAGTTAATTGGGATGATTTATCTTGTTCTTAGAGTACAATTCCTTCTTATATTGTCTAGGCCTTAAAATTAATGAATACTAATTAAGTCCTTTTCTTGAACTTTTTCAGATACTCCTTTCAAAATATTTCTTGCTAACACCAGTTAACACACTAAGAAAAACCTGTTTTTATCCCAGAGCCTACACAACACACACACACACACACATACACACACTCATTCACATATACACTTTTCATTAAATTTTTTAAAATGCTTCATTAATTTAAAGGAATATCTATGTCCCATACATGCATACACACATAATTTTATAACCACTTAGTGGCTATATGTGTATATGTACATATATATATATATACATATAGTCATACACACATATTTTATAACTGGGCAATGGTTGTATATGGATATATGTGAACATATGTGAATATATGTATATGCATACATATATATGCACATATATTCACACATTATTATTGCCAGGTTATAAAATTATATATCTATTTTTATCTATGTATCTGTCTGTCTGTCAGTCTATCTATCTATCTATCTATCTATCATGTATGCATGTATATGTATGTCTATATATATGGCTAAATAAATATATATATATATATATATATATATATATATATATATACACACACACACACACACATATAGCCACTGTCTGGTGTTCTATCCAGTCTTATTTAAAAATATGTATCCTTTCATATTAAGCATGTTCAGTGAGATATGTCTAGTTTTTACTTTATTTAGTATTTCCAAATTTGTTTACAATTTTAATAAATGAATTTTGCTCAAAGGTCCAAATTAAATGGAAGAGGTGAAATAGTTTCTTCACTAAAGTCTTCATCATTGATGTCTCAGAGTGTCAAGGAGCAGGTGTTGGAGTCTCCAAGGTCATGCCAACAGAATACATACTCTGCCAACTGGAAAGAATGGAAGTATATGTAGGTAACAAGGAAAAAAAGTGTGGGTGGGGCCTCCTGGTGTCAGGAACACTAAACTCAAAATGTGCTGAGAAGAAATAATAAAAATAGTTAACATATATATAGCGCTTACTACTTGCCAGATACTATGCTAAGCACTTTAAAACTATTGTCTCATTTGATCATCACAAAAACCCTGAGATAGATATTTTATTACCCCCCTTTTATAGATGAGGAAACTGAAGCAAACAGAGGTTAAGTGACTTGCCCAAGGTTATTCAGCTAATGACTCTCTGGGGCTGGATTTGAATAGAAATGTTCCTGACTTGAGACATTGTACTCGAGCTACATCCACTGCACCAACTAGCTATGGAGGGGACGCAAATGAACCATTAGTCAGGAAGAGAAGGATGAAATTGTGTAAAACTGATAGCTGCAAAGTGGCGAATTAGACTGGATATGAGAAAGAAAGCTTCCTAGCAATTAATGCCATCCCAAAGTGGATCAGGCTGCTCAGAAAGATACTGAGCTCTCCCTCACTGCATGTCCTTATGCAAAGACTGTTTGAAGATCTGTTGGGTGGGTTGTAGTGGGAATTCTCATTCCTGACAACTTCTTTTTCTCATACAGACTCCTTTAGACTGCTACAGGGCAATCTCCTTTTCATATTTTTCCCTTCAGTTTTATGGCCTTCTTTTCATAAAACTGCTTGTCATCTGCAGGAGGGTTCACTGACATTTCTCCCATTTATGGGAGTGGGGGTGGGGAGGTGACATCCCCACAAGAAAGGTCAGATCCTCCTTTTGGATTTTTGTATAATGTTCAGAATAGACTAAGAAAAAAAGCCAAAAGAATACTCTTTGGGGAAACTGAAATCCTTGAACTTCTTTTTTATTTCTTCTTTAAATGGAAGGTAGATTTAACCTCTAAGCTAATGGTGAGGTTCTATGGTTCTGTGAAGTGTGGGCCTGAGATCCCTGTGATCTGAGGAATATCCCATCTAATTGATCAATTGTTTCTGATTCTTGCTTATGTAGTCTGTTCCCCTGATCAACTTTTTAGTTTTTAAAAAAATTTTTAACCTCAACCCAACAATTTTGATTGATATCAGTCAACCAACAACATTTATTAATCATGTACTATGAGCCAGGCACTATCCTTGGTGCTGATAATATGAGCAATAAGAAAGAAGCGATTCCTAACCACAAAGTAAGAGAATAGGGAGTATAAAGATATATGTGTGTATATTTGTATTTACTCAATATGTATATATTTATGTGTTTATATACATATATAATATGCTCTAGATATGGATGTTTACACTATATATGTATACAAGCATGCACACACATATATTCTGTATATCCATATTTAATGTATACAAATATATACAAAATACAAGGGGCAGTTAGGTGCAATGAATAGAGTGTGGTCCCTGGAGTTAGAAAGACTCACATGAGCTAAAATACAGCCTCAGACACTTGCTAGCTATGTGACCCTGGGCATATCACGTAAACCTGTTTGCCTCAGTTTCCTCATCTGCAAAATGACCCAGAGAAGAAAATGCCATACTATTCCAGTATCTTTGCCAAGAAAACTCTGAATGAGGTCACAAAGCATCAGACACAATTGAAACAACTGAACAACAACAATTAAATACAAGGTAGTTTGGAAGGAAGAGCACAGGTTGGTGGGATTAGGAGAGGCATGATATAGATGATGGTGCTTAAAGAGAAGAGAGGATGTCTATGACCCAGAAACAAGTAGGGAGTATATCCCAGGCATGGGAAAGGGCCAGTTCAAAGACATGGAAGATAGAGATGTAATGTGTCAGGGACAGATAGAGTTGGATTTGACTGAACTGAAAAGTATGGGAAGGAGAGTAATGTCCAATGAGAATGAAAGGATAGCTTTAGGCTTGAAAAACTCAATGGAGGAGTTTATATCTTATCCTTGAGACAACAGGGAGCTAATGGAATAGGTTGAATAGGAAAATTACATGGTCAGAATTACACTTAAGGAAAACTATTTTAGTAACAGTATGTTATCATAATACTGACTGGAGTAGTGAGAGACTGAAGACAGGAGAGTGATTAGGAGGCTAGATTGCAATTACTATGTGAGAGGTGATGGAGTGTTTTTTTTTTAGAGGGCTGTTGGGGTTAAGTGACTTGCCCAAGGTCACATGGCTAGTTTTTGTGTTAAGTGTCTGAGGCCGGATTTGAACTCAGGTCCTCCTGACTCCAGGGCCAGTGCTCTATTCACTGCGCCACCTAGCCGCCCCGGTGATGGAGTGTTTTAATTTTTTTTTGGAGGGGGGAAAGGTGGCAATCAGGGTTAAGTGACTTGCCCAAGGTCACACAGCTAGTAAGTGTCAAGTGTCTGGGGCCAGATTTGTACTCAGGTCCTCCTGTCTTCAGGTCCAGTGCTCTGTTCACTGTGCCACCTAGCTGCCCATATGAGTGTCTTAATTAAGATGGTAGTTGTGTGATTGAAAAGAAGTGTTTTGGAGAAACAGTAAGATCTGGCAATTATTTGGATATGTGGGATGAGAGGGAGAAGGAAAGGGAGAGAAAGAAGTTAAGGATAATAGGAAGCTTATGAAAATGGGCTAGTGGAGAGAACACCTTTGACAGAAGTAGGGAAGTTTGGAAGAAAGGACTATTTAGGGGAAAAGATAATAAGTTTGAGTTGAGTTTGAGATGTTTACAGGGTTTTCACTTACATAGCTGGGTTGCATAGTGATTAGAGTTGGATGGAGTTCAAATCCAGCACCAGATGCTTATTAGCCATATGACTCTGAACATGTCACTTAACTAGTCTATCTCAGTTTCCTCATCTGTGAAATGGGAATAAAATTAGCACTTGCATCTCAGGTTTTTTGTGAGGGTAAAATGAGATAATATTTGTAATGCACCTTGCAAAATTTAAAGCACTGTGCAAATGTTAGATATCATTTAGCCATTCTTATTATCTAGTGTAACATTTGTGAGGCTCCAAAATTGTGGGAGAGAAGAGGTATTAGGCTGTCTACTAAATTGAAGGTCTCCTGAAGACCTTTTTCAAGCTGAGCTGCCAGGCTTTCAAAATCTACTGTGGAGAGCACAACCTTGAAAGGCTAGCCATGTTGTTCAAATGTCAAATGTATGTTTGCCTGAAAGACTGATTTGTAGAGGACTCACACAAGGCAAGTGCTCACACAGAGATCAGAAGAAACAATAGAAGAACAATTTCAAGGTCTCTCTGAAGAACGTTGGTATTGATTGTGAGACACGTTGTGACTGTGAGATACTGGCAACACCCTTCTATCCCAGAATGGAACGCCTGAATTACAGGAGGTGCTGTGTTCCATGAGCAAAGCAGAACTGCAGCAGCTCAAAAGAAAATCGAGATTCACAAACTAAGAGAGATCTCTACTCCAAATGTTCATATGCACTGTTTGTGCCTGTGGTAAAGACTTTGAAAAAGGTCTTCAGTAGAGCTCTTATTTATATGATCTGCCCCAGTCAGACACATTGCACATTGAACCCAATATCATGACATCATTTTGGTCCTCTTATTTTCCAGTTCTAAATGTCCTTTGGGTGGTTGGTGATGTGGGCTTGAATATCTGGGGAGAGATGGGGTTTTTGTAGTCTATTCTGAGGTCTGAAAGATCCTACTCTTCTTCCTTACTGTACAGGGGGAACAAAGTAAAATTAGGTAGGTCAGAGTAAAAGACTGTGGAAAATTATCTTTCTTGTAGAGAACTTTGGTATCTCTAGGCCGAATACTGGAAAATCCCGACTGTTTGCTGTAACGACTTTTAGTTAATATGTTTCTTCTTTCTAGGACATCCACCTAAGCCCGAGTTTGAATCCTGCCTCAGAAGTAGCTATATGACCTTGGGAATGTCACTTATCCTCTCTCAGTCTAAAAGTTCTTATTGTAAAGTGGGAGTGATGATAGTACCCATTCCATGGACTTAAGACTCAGTCCCACTTCTACTCACTTTCCATGTTACCATGGCTTTGTTACTTAAGTTACTCTGGGCGTCAGTTTCCTTAAAATAGGATAATGGCATTGTCATATCTTTTCTCACAGGGTTGTTGTAAAGAGAGTGCATGCTAAACCTTAAGACGCTATATAAACGTGAATTGTTATTATTATGGTTATTGCATTCTGGTGAGCTAAGATGCCCATATATGCTGCATCTGACTCCTAGCAAGAAACAAGGACAGTTGTCAGACTGGGCACTGGTTACCCACAGTGTCAGACAGAAATATCTCAGTGTCTGTGACATTGACAAGCAGGGAATCCATAAACTTCAACTTAACCAGTAGTTTCAACCTCTTCCCTCAAAAAACATTTGTTAAAGAAGCAAGAATATTGTCAAATGATTTATTTCCAATCCTTGGTCTTTCCATTTCTTTATCCAGTCCTTAATAAGAGTTTTCTCAATACCCTTAAAGCCTTCAGAAAGAGGAAGGAGAAGCTAAGGACATGCAATTTAATAAATGTATCAGATGTCAAAGTTAGTAAACTTTTCCTGTTGAAAATGTCATTTTCATATGATTTTAGTTAAAAAATGATCTGTCTTCCTTGGTGATTATTGAGGTACCAAATCCTTGCTAACAAGGTATCTTCTTAATGATGATTATGGTTTCCTTTCATCCAAACAGATCCTGTAAACACTCCCAAATTTTTAAATACACAAATATATGACTCAATCAATTGTTCTC
>JAQQSW010006506.1:0-13933 GCA_028646575.1 Pseudocheirus occidentalis | reverse complement strand
CATTGGCTATAACACCTATACAACCAGACTATTGTACAACGTGAAAGAGTTTGCAGATCGTATACATGATTGCATGCCACCATGGCGGGGGTGGGGAGTGGGGAGAAAGGGGAGAAAAATCTGAAACTCAAGTGATTCTGGAACTGAATCTTGTAAACTAAAAGTAAACAAACAAGTCAATAAAAAAATAAAAATAAATAGAAAGAATAAGTTTCGCAGGGTAAAGTATGGGGAGAGATGGAAGGATAGCCAATATAGTAAGATAGATGACTGTCAGAGTTTTTGACTAAAGAGATGGGACCCTCGTGAGAATGGTGAAATCCAGGGTGTGACCATTCCTATGTCTGGCTAAGATGGTATAAGAATAGATAAGAGAATTTAAGCAGATTGAAGAATTGGGAAGTTAGAAAATTTGAGAGAGCATCATCATAGATGCTGAAGTGTCCTAGTATAAGAACAAACTGGGGAGAAGATGATAAGGTAGGTTCTGAACTCAACCTGGAAGTCAATACACAATTGTCACTATAGGGTGACAATTAAATAGAGTAGGAAATTTTAAATAAGTGAACTTCAAAGGAGAGATTACTTGATGATAGCATCAGAGTCTCAAAGTAATTGTGGGGAACAAGGAGTATTCCTGTTTCCCTTCTAGGACCAGGGTGTCGGGCAGTGTGAGCGAAGGTATAATTGGTGGTAAAGAATACATGGATACAATATAATCTGGTAAAAATCCAGATCTCAGTAAGGGAGAGTAGATAGAAGGAGTGGGAAAGAAAGAGGTCCAGGAGGAAGGCAGCTTTTTTCCCTGGGTAAGAAATCCAGAGATCACAGTACAAGAGGTGGGCAGAGGGGTTGAAGATGGAGATGAGATAATAAGAGGTGAGGTCTGAGAATACTTTACTCCTTATTGTCCCATGATTGATGAAAACATATACATCTAGGAGAATGCTCTAACAAATCTATGATCCTTCTCTTTAAACTTCACAAAATTTTATGCAATTGAGTCCTAGTTAAAATATAAATAAGGTAACTTAACTTTATATGTGTGTTGTTTGCAACAAGCTGGTGTGATAGTTCAGGCTTGGAATTCAAACAAAATGAAGTATTTGTAAATGATGCGATATTTAATTTTTTTTTAAAGTTTACTTAGCAATAGCAATAGCATTCTATTTAAGGAGACAATATAACAGTTTGCCAAGCAGTGGAGTTTTATTAACATACCACATCAAATACCTATAAAGGGCCTCACATACGGTAATGATTAAGAAACCTGAAGAGAAACAGAAGTAGGGTACTTTATCCACTCAAGAACTGTACCCCAAAACTATCAGAATGCAGTCAAGCTCCAGCAAGCTCATGTGAAACTTGAAGGCTCTGGAAAAGAGCTTGCTCCAATAATTGTCCTATAAGCTCTGGGAGAGGAAACGGCCTAAGAAGTCAGTGGTGAATAGGCTAGAAGAAGGGTGGCAAAGCCAGCAGAAGCTCTTGTAAGTGCACCTAAAGCCAGTAGGCACCCTGAATGAAGAAGCTCCAAGATGGCTGCAAATCAGAACAATCTTAGGTAATTGGGGACTAGAGCCAGGTTCTGACTATGGCCAATCAGAACAGAAGATGGGGACAGGTCACTGTAAATGGAACAGGACTCACTTAACCATTCTTCAGAGGAATGCGTGTGATAGCAGAAGACAAAGGTAGCTTAGTAACTACCTATACCAGGGGCCTTGCAGGAGGACTAAGATTAGCCTGATCTCCAACATCCTTCTTGGAACTATCAAAAAAGGATGAAACCATCTCCTGACAGGGAACTATACAAAGAGAAAGATACGTAGGCAGACCCAGTCCAGCAGCTACAGTAGAGCAGCAAAAGCCTGAGACAGAAGTAAGGGATTCAGTTTGAGAGTGGGACATAGTGCCAGACATCCCATGCAGACCATGAGTGGTAGTAACATCCAAATTATAAAGGGGAAAGAGCTGACCCAACCTACTTAAGAGTGGCAAAGAGGTTGAAACCTGGCCCTGGCACAAAGTCCCAATACAAGAAATGAGTCTGGAGATATAAATAAACAAAAGAAAAAACCAAATACAGTAAAGAAATACTATGAATCAAAAATTGCCTAATAGGTAAACTAAGAAAAAAAGAGAAGAACTCCACAACAAGTACAAACAGTGACAGAGAAAAAAATGACACGACCACAGGTACTACAAGAGTACCTAGAAGAAATGAAACCGCTGATGTTTTCTAAAGTGAAATTAGAGCTTTTGATGAAAAAAAAAAATTGGAAAGAAAATAAAGCCTAGGAAAGAACATGGAAAAACTTTACTCAAGTAGTGTACACCCCAAGAAAGAGAATGAAGCAATAAGAATACAGTAACTGCACAAGACAACCAAAAATGAAACAATCGAAAGATTGAAAAAGTTGAATGAACTACTAGTATTTACTATCAAAAACAGCTAATCTAGGGGCAGTTAGGTGACACAGTGAAAAGTGCACTGGTTCTGGAGTCAGGAGAACCTGAGTTCAAATCCTACCTCAGACACTTAACACTTACTAGCCCTGTGACCTTAGACAAGTCACTTAACCCCAATTGCTCAGTCTTCCCCCCTCCAAAAAGCAAAAAAATGAAAAACAACTAACCTAGGAAATAGATCAAAAGGGTCACATTACTAATGAGATAGATGACTAGACACTTTCTCCTATCCCTTCAACCTGTCAGACCTCTCCAAAATAGGAATTATTGCAGAAATAAAGTAATTTCATCCATCTCCATGACCTAAGGCATCAATAACCCAAAGGAAGAAACAATCCAATGAACTAATAGTAAAGAAGGCTAATACTTAATCCCCAAGATATTCATTCAGTACCCTTCCCCTACTAGCCACATAATCTGGCAGGGCTGGACAGATCCACCTGAGACCTTGCAATAGAATTTAATTCTACTCACCCCCACATGCTATAGGAAGCCAGAAGCCGGAAGCTTATTCTACCTGAGCCAACAACGTGGCAATACGCTGTCCTGCAACGATTTACAGTCAGAAAAAAAAAGAGGGAACAGGAACAAGGAGATGATATATGTGTAGGATTCCACTAGACCTGAAAAAAATTGGGAAGCTGATTGATATCCACTGTTGGGCAATTCTATCCACTCAGAAATAATTTGAGGCAGAGACTGAGGCTAATAACTAAGGTCAATGAAAAGTGAGTATCACTGCTTGGAAGGAAATAGAGACAACTTTGAGACCCAGTCTTTAGGAAAACCACCATTAAAAAGGAAAGAATCAGAAAGTGAACAATAGGATCATATAGGGAAAAAAGATTGGTTACCAAATATCTCAGGAGAAATAAAACTCAAGAGATGTTCATAAAAGAAAGGATGATGGCCTCCTGATCCATTAAATAAGTACAAACATTTATGAATAAATATTGCAAAACAAAGACAAATAAGTCAACATCTGATTAAACAGAGCTCCTTATGGATTCTGGAACCGCAACAGGATATTCCCAAATGGTTTAAGAGTGAAATAAGAATTATGAATGCAGAATTTATAGCCTGCACAGCAGAAATAATTGACAGAATTAAAAAAGAAAACTTGACCTCATTGTCACAAACCTCATTAAAGAAATATAAAAGAGAATAACTAATTGGGAATTCAAATACACAGAAATAAAGGAAACTGAAAGAAGAGAAGCAAAAGTAATAATGTTAAAAAAAACTAGAAAATCTCTGTACTACACAAGAAAAGTATATTTTTAGGCTGCTAAAGTTTAGTAGTTTCTTTTGAATATAAAATTTAGAAGAAGAGATATAAACAACAACTTCACTCAGAATTTTTAAAAACTTCCTTCCTATCTCAGCCCTGTACAGAGAGGCTTTCTACATAGCAAAGAGATCCATCTAGTTTAATTTATTTCTTCTTTGTTCCCCAGATAGATGAAGAATAATCGACCATTCTCCTTTATATAATAACCTTAGAGCAATTTAAAGGACTTATTTTCATAAGGGTTTTATGTGATGGTGAGGAAGGAGTACATTCTAGGCATGAAGGACAAAAGCACTAAGAAAGAAAATAAGAGTATAATGTGTTAGGAACAGCAAGAAGGCCATTTGACTGGACAGTAGAGTGCAGTAGATAAAAGCGTAATATATAATGAGGCTGGAAAGACTGATTGGGGCCAGGTTGCATAGGGCTTTAAAAACCAAAGGAGTTTTTATTTCATACTAGTGGCAATAGGAAGCCTATGGAGTTTATTACAGCAAGAGAGTGATGTTATATCTGTAGTCTAGGAAAATCACTTTGGTAGCTAGCTGTTTGAAGAACAGATTAGAAAAGGTAGCATCAAGATGGCAGAGTGGTAGGAAGCAGTGCTGTGAGGTTTCCTTTATAAACTCCTGCAAAAATATTTATAAAATACACCAGACTGAATCATGATCGGGAAATCCAGAAAAAAGGTCACAGTGAATCATTTGTCCAGCCCAGTTCACATGGAGATTCAGGAAGGTCTGCAGACACTAGGGATGGACCTCATCCTTTGGAGCGTGGTGCACATGAGTACTGCAGTATCCAGTAAGAGACGATGTGTTAGAGCAAAAGGAGGTCCCAAACCTTTACAAGGCATCCCCCAGACCCATAACAGGTTACTTTGACAGGGACACATATGAACTGGAAGCTGTGTCACCTATTACACAGTTCTGGATCACAGATCCAAGGCAGACTGAGAAGGGGACCTGTACTGGCAAGTAGAGTTCCAAGGAAGGGAGACACTGGGTTCTAAGAAAGGAGAAAGTTCAGAAACTAGCTGCAGTGCACCCAGAGTTCAGAACAGGGTCTCACTTCCAGCAACTACCCAGTCTGCAGAGGAAAAACCAATCCAAGAATCCCAGAAGAGAAACCTACAATTTGGCCATTCTGAACTAATAGTGCTTTCTGGTTGGCTGATAGGGGCTGAATCCAGCAGCAGTCTATTCTTGAACAAACCCCAACACAGACTAGGCACTTGTAGAGCTCAGATTAGGTAGGGGAGGATCAGACCACTTTGGGGGGGGCGGGGTCTTCATTGTGTCTGTGAGATTCTGGAATAATACAATGTTCACTACTCCAAGAAAACAAGAATAGGACCAATCCAGACCGCCTCTCCAGAAGTATGGTAGAGCCTAGCCTAGTTCTAACATCAAATCTAGAGGAAGAAGCCTAGAAGAATGAAAAAACAAACAAACAAACAAACAAAGCATCCCACCATAATGAACTATTATGTTGGCAGAAATACTCAAAACACAAACACATGAGAGAATTATTCCAAAGCATTAAAAAAAAAAAACTCAGCTTAGTCACAAACTCAACCAGAATTCCTGGAAGAGATGAAGCAAGAGTTTAAAAAATAATCTAAAAACATTTTTGTAAATAAAATGAGACCACCTGGGGGGAAAAAGAAAAGAAATGAGAACTATGAAAGAATTGGAAAGGGAGTTAACAGTTTGGTACAAGAGGAACAAAATCTAGTCCAGGCAACAAACTTCTTGAAAACTAAAATGGACCAAAAAGAAGTCAACGACTCCATGAAACAATGAAGAATATTAAAATAAAGTTTAAAAAAAACTGAAAAAAAGTGTAAAGTATCTAATAGCAAAAACAACTTGGCCTAGAAAACAGATTGAGGGGAAAATTATGGGGGGAAAAGCCCATACATCATATCTAGAGAAATCTTAAAACTGCCCAGATGTCAAAATGGAAATAGAAAAAATCCACTGGTCACCTCCTGAAAGAAACTCCAAAAAGAAAACTCCTAGGAACATCATAGTCAAAATCCAGAGCTGTCAGGTCAAAGGGGAAATACTGCAAGAAGCCAGAGAAAAAGAATTCAGGTACAAAAAATTTAGCAACCACCACTATAAAGGATAAGAGAACTTAGAATATAATCCAGAAGGCAAAGAATATGAATTTTCAGTCAAGAATAACTTACCTAGCAAAATTGAATATAATGCTAGAGGGGAGAAATGGATCTTTTATGAAGTAAAGAGGTTCTGTGCATTTCTGATGAAAGAACAGAGCTGTGAAGCAACTCTGAAGTTCTTTGAACTTCATAGGAGTGAAAAGAAATATAAAAAAGGCAAACACGAATGAAAACAAAGGACTAAATGCTTATATTCAAATATGAGAAGATGATACATATTTGTATCTCTGAGTCAGAGAAGTCCAATTAGACAAGGCCTGGAAGTGGTTCTGTTATGGCTTGATCTTAAGAAAAGACTAGAAAGAGAGGAGAAGAGGAATACACTAAGAGATGGGGGAAGGAAAAGGAAAAAAGAAAAGGAAATTTAGGGGAAATTATCTCACATAATCAAGGTGCATAAGTAGCAATTTCTATAAACAAATGGGAGAGGTCGGAAGGGAGCAGCTGACACTTCTACTTGAACTTCATTTTTATCTTACCTGGCAAAAAGAAGGCAAAACACACTCTCCTTCTCTCTCTCTCTCTTTCTCTCTCCCTCTCTCACTCTCTCTCTCTGTCTCTCTCTTACTCTCTCTCTGTCTCCCTCTCCCTCTCTCTCTCTCTCTCTCTCTCTCTCTCTCTCTCTCTCTCCTCTCTCTCTCTCTCTCTCTCCTCTCTCTCTCTCTCTCTCTCTCTTTCTCTGTCTGTCTCATAGTTAGGTACAGAAATACATTTCATTCAACAGGGAAATAGGATAAAAGGGGGAGACAGAAGGGAATTTAGTGGGAAGGTAGATTTAAGCAAAGTACAACTCTAAGGATGTAAAAAATATGTATAGCATTTTCTGAAATTGCAAAGAATAGGAATCTGAGGGGGTACCCATAATAAGAAATATAAATGGGATGGAATACTTAGTATAATGACCAACAAGGATTCAAAAGACTAATAATGAAAAATACTACCCACCTGAGAGAAAGAACTCAAAGATGAGATCAACAAAACTGAAGTAAAAAACTGGGAATTTTTTTTGTAATTAATGTAACAGTGGAGCTTTTACAAAAGGAATATTTACTTCCAAAGATATGATCCCAAATATACAAACATACTCCCCCCAGTGCATGAGAGGTATAATTCCCCCTTCCCTTTGTATCACCCCAGTCTGGGGAAGACAAGATGGTTAGATTCATAGCTTAGTTCTGTTCCTAAAGATCACAGTTCCAAATCCAAGTCCAAAACTTTCCTCGGACTTAAGTCTCAGGTATACTGGTTAAGAAGGGTTTCCATCCTGGCATAGCTGGCTGATGCAACAGCCCACCTGCAATTCTGGTTCCAAGGTCCCTAGGGTTCAAAATCTTCTTCACTCCCAGCATCTGAAACTAAGGACAAATAAAACAGAAACAATTATCACCGGGCCCCGGCGTAAAAGATGAAGAACAAGAGAAGGGAAACCTTTCCCTCTTATCAGTTCAGATCATGGTGTATACATTGGATGCAAGAGATAGGAGTCACTAAGAAGAGCTGCTCAAAAGATGGTACAAAGGGAGTGACCAGCTCAGTCTTTCCAGTTTTAAGGATGCAGGTACCAGAGGACATTACCACTATGACACAGAGAAAGAGAAAGCTGTGGGTTTCCAATGAGTTCAAACCAAATTATATTAAATAGAGAAATCATTAATTAATCTAATTTAAAGAAAAAGACCAAACTACTGATATGAAAATACAAAAACAGAATTTTTTAAAAAAGGAAGAAGACAATCATTAGAAAATATTTTGCCCAAATACATGCCAACAAAAGTGATAGGTTAAATTAAGTGGATGAATATGTATAAAACTGGAATACCAACATTAACAGGACAAGAAATAGAGAAATTAAGAAATCTAATTTCAGAAGAATCTGAAGGAACTATAAAGGAACTCCAAAAAGAACTAAGGATAAGATAGATTTGTAAATGAAATCTATCAAACATTCAAGGAATAATTAATTACAATATTACATAAATTCTTAGCAAAAATGGTATAAGAAATAGTCATAGCACATTTCTTTTATGAGAAAAATGTATTCTTAATAACAAAACCAGGGAGAGACAAAGTACAAAAGGAAAACCATAGACCAATATCCTTGATAATTATCAATGCAAAAATACTGAACAAAATACAAACAAAAAGGTTACAACTTATTAAATTATTATATGTCAAGAACAGGTTGGCTTTATACAGTTTATACAGGGATATACAGTTGGTTTAATGTTAGAAAAACTGCAAACATAATAGATCATGTTAATAACTAAAACACCTTAAAGCTCTATGATTATGTCGCTAGACTCAGAAAAAGCTTTTATAAGTACAAAAATAATTTCCATTAAAAAAGTTAAAAGGTATAGGAAGTATATGAATAAATATACCTTTTTCTAATATAACAAATAGCATCCATCTCAAATAAAGAGACAGCATTGTATATATAATAGAGAAATGTTAGAGAACTTTTCAACAAGATCAGGGCAAAGCAGCAATATTTGTTTTCATGACTATTATTTTATACCATTCTAGAAATGCTGCCTATGAGACAAAGAAGTTAAGAGAATAAGTATGGGCAAAGAGAAAGCAAAATGATTATATTTTCAGATTACACAATTGTCTGCCTAGAGAATGCTAAAAACTTAACTAGGAATCAATTGAAGCCATAACTTCATCAAAGTGGCAAGATAGAAGCTAAACTCCCATAAATCATCAGCCTGTCTACTAAAATAGAACAAAACAAAACAAAAAATCCAGTAGGAAAGATGTATAAAAAAAGAATTCCATTAAAAATTACCACAAAATACAGATTAATTTATTTGTGTATGAACTCAGTTCCGGCTCCTCCACCAATCAGAATTTTCTTGTCATCACACAGCACCAGATTGTCAATATTTCTGGGCTGAAAATAAACTCACTAAACTTCTATGTGTTGAATTGTGCATGAGATGTTGTACATTCTATGTATCATTCAACAGGATGGGCAAATCTAAGCATCCCCCAAGAATTAAGCCCTCATTAAGCCTGTCCTAATACTACAATGGGAAAAAATGTAATTCATTGTTGATTATTGCTTATAAAAGTATATTTGTAAAAGCTCTCATTAGGTTTGCCTTCAATTCTTTCATAAATAATTTTTTTAAAAATTATGCAGATGGCAAAATTGGCATATAGGTCAATAGATATTGGCTAGTAGAAAGGGCCTTTTTTTTTTGCCATGGAATCTTGTAAAACAAAAGAAAAATTAGAATATCCCTCAGTCCTATGCACCCCCCTTCCAGTTTTGCAGTGATGGTGACCGACAGGAAAGAGCAGCGAATGCTAAGAATTAAGTCGTTTTTGGACTACCTACAAATCTCAATTTAATCCTAAAGGTGAGATCCTTATCAAACGGCTAAGTGGGAACTTAGCCTAAGTTGTTGGAGGAACCAAATTATATCTATCATGACATTTTAACCATAGACAAAACCAGAAGAAGGAAATTACAGATAAACGGTAAGATCACTCACAGGTACTTCTTTGAGAAGCAAAGAAAGAAGTTGGTGAAGTTAGTTTTACCATACACTCAAAGGCTACAAGGAATATTATTTCATTACTTAAACATTAATTTTTCAGTACTAATCTTAATCTTAAAAATAATTGCATCTTGTTCACCATTATCAGTTGCTGAGAACAAATGCATTCTGATATTTAATGATTTTGATGCAAAGCCCTGATAATGTGAGGATGGGGAGAAATATATTGAAAAAATGTAGTTCAAGAGAAAGAAATGAGACCAAAGATGTGTAGATTATACAGAAGCCTCTATATCATAAAAAATGTCTCTGCAAAATGACAATAAAAAATTGGAAGTCGACAACAATTATGAAGAAGAAAGTAACATTTATTAGAAGGGATGTGGGAGAACAAGTGTACTAATATATTGTTAATGGGTCTGTGAATTTGTACATATAGTCATTTTGGAAATTTAGAACTATAACTGAAAAATCATTAAACAATATATACCTTTGACCCAGTGATAA
Organism: Pseudocheirus occidentalis; assembly: GCA_028646575.1. Lineage (NCBI taxonomy): Eukaryota > Metazoa > Chordata > Mammalia > Diprotodontia > Pseudocheiridae > Pseudocheirus > Pseudocheirus occidentalis. Next base: position 3,969 of record JAQQSW010006506.1, on the reverse strand, counting down.
CATTAATAGGTTTATATCCAAAAGAAATAAAAGAAGAAAAGAACATATTACTATGAAAATATTCATAGTAATACTTGTTATAGCAAAGAACTGAAAACTAAGGGAACTCTCATCACCTAGGAAATGCTTAAACAAATTATGACATATGTGTAATGAAAAACCATTACAAGTAAAACTATATTTGTGGGGGACCTCAATGTACCTCTCTCAGAACTAGCCATAAAATAAAAAAAGAAGAAGAAAGATCAATAGAATTTTAGAAAAGTTAGATATGTTAGACCTCTGGAGAAAATTGAATGGGAACAAAAAGTAGTAACCTTTTTCTCGGCTATACCTGACATGTCCACAAAAACTAACCATAAAAAATTTCACAAATAAATGGAGAAAAGCAGAAATATTAGATGCACCCTATTCTGACCATAATACAAAAAAAAAAATACATTCAATAAAGTGCCTGGGAAGCAAAGATTAAAAAGTAATTGAAAAATAGGCAGTCTAAGAAAGGAGTGGGTTAGATCAAATCATAGAAACAATCAATAATTTCATTAAACATAATGGCAACAATGAAACAACATGCCAAAATTTATGGGATGTAGCCAAATCAGTACTTAAGGCAAAATTTGTGTCTCTAAATGTTTATATCAATAAAAGACAGAAAGAGCAAATCAATGAATTGGGCACTCAACTAAAAAACCTAGAAAAAGAACAGATTAATTTTTCTTTTGCAATATGGTTAACATGGGGGGCAGCTAGGTGGCGCAGTGAATAGAGCACCAGCCCTGGAGTCAGGAGCACCTGAGTTCAAATCTGACCTCAGACACTTAACACAAAAACTAGCCATGTGACCTTGGGCAAGTCACTTTACCCCAATTGCCCTCCAAAAAAAAAAAAGACAAAAAAATATGGTTAATATGGAAATATGTTTTGCAGGACTTCCCATGTATAATTGATGTTGAATTGCTTGGCTTCTCAAGGAGGAAGGAGAAGGAGAAGAAAGGATAAGAATTTGAAACTCGAAATTTTAAAAAATGAATGTTAAAATTGTTTTTACATGTGTTGGAAAATATTTAATGAAATAAATTTTAAAAATCTAAAAAAGAAAAAGAACAAATTTTAAAATCCCCAATTAAACACCAAAACAGAAATCCTAAAAACCAAAAGAGACTAATAAATTTTATGAAAAAAATAATAAAGTAGATAAACAATTAGATATCATACCAAATTCCTTTGATTAAGGAAAAGAAAGGAAAAAGAAAACTAAATTATCAGTCTCAACAAATTAAAGCTTATTGGGAGCTAATTTCAACAATTATATACCAATAAAACTGATAACCTAAGTGAAATGGATGAATGTCTACAAAAATACAAATTGTCCAGATTAACAGAAGAGGAAATAGAACATGCAAATAACCCTGTCTTAGAAAAAGAAATTAAACAAATCATAAATGAGCTCCCTAAGAAAAAATCTACAGGACCAGATGAATTTACAAGTGAATTTAAATATTTAAAGAACTTTTTTTATTCTAATACTATATAAACTACTTGAAAAAATAGATAAAGAATGAATATGGTTTTGATACCCAAACCAGGGAGAGTAAAAACAGAGAAAGAAAACACTAGATCCATTTTCTTAATAAATATTGATGCCAAAATACTCACTGGGAGAGAATTTTTAAAAATCAATGTTAAAATTTTTTTAAATGTAATTTGGAAATATTTAATGAAATAAAAATATAATTAAAAAATAAAAATAGAAGTCATTCCCTAATTGATAAAGAGTCCATGGATATGCATAGGCAGTTTCAGAAGTCATCAAAGACATTAAAAATGCTCTAAATCACTATGGATTAGAGAAATTCAAATTAAAACAACTCTCAGGTACCTGATTACACCTTAAATTAGCTAACATGACAAAAAAGGAAAATGGTAAACATAGGAGAATGTAAAAAATTAGGTACACTATGCAATGTTGGAGGAGTTGTAAACTGATCCAATCACTCTAGAGAACAATTTGCAACTATGGCCAAAGGGCAATAAAATTGTGTATACCCTTTGACCCAGCAATGCCACTACTGTCTTATCCCAAAAAGATCACAGGAAAAGGAATTATAAGTACAAAAATACTTATAGCAGTTCTTTTTGTGTGTGTTAACAAAGAATTGGGGGAAAAAAAATCACAAAGAATTGAAAATTGAAAGAATGCTCATCAAACAGTGAATAGCTAAACAAATTGTGATATATCATTGTGATGGAATACTGATGAGGTATGGGAAACATAAAATGTTTAGGTATAAGGCTAGGGGTACTCAAACCCCAAAATACTAACATGCTGGGTCCTGCCAAATGAATTCAACTCAAGTCTTCTCGCAGCCAAAGAAAAGCAAAGTTTATTAAAAGTTCACCATGAGTAGACTCTTAAGGATCCTGTGATGTTTGCATTGGGCAAATGGGCCAGAATCATCTGACACAGAGGAGGCAAGATGGGTCTAATATACAGAAAGGTTGTGGGAAGAATCTAGGGGTGTTCTAGAGGAGGAGTTTGGGGAGGGTCTTCAGGAGGAGTCAATAAGGTCAGACTCCAGTAATAAGTGATTAAGGGTGGGAAGTTGCTGGAGGCTACCTGGAGAAGACAGACACCTAGTGGCTAGGCCAGTTCAAGGGTGTAACAGATTTTGGTATAGATATTTTAGGAAGCTGAAGGGTGGGAAGTTGCTGGACAAAGGAGGGCTAAGCTGGTAACAAAGATTTGGGCAGAGCCACAATGAAAGCTTATGGCCTAGGGCAAATGCCTCCTATGGGAAGATTCAAGGAGAGCTCAAGGGAGTTCCCAGAGCCTGTACTTCATCAATACAATTATTGTGCTATAAGAAATGATGAAGGAGATAGTTTCAGGAAAACTTGGGGAGACTTATATGAACTGAAGCAAAGTGAAACGAGCAGAACCAGGACCAGCAATATTGTAAGGATGATCAACTATGAAAGACTTAGCTATGCTGATCAAAACAATTGCAAAAGACTCATGATGAAAAATGCTATTCATCTCTAAAGAGAACCTGAACTCCAACTATAGCCTTACTTTATTTTTCTTGTGCTTTTTTTGCAACATTGCTAATATAGAAATACATTTTGCATGACTTCACGTTTACAATCGATATCATATTGTTTGTCTTTTCAGTAGGAAGAGGAGGAGCTAGAGGGAGGGAAAGAATTTAGAATTCAAAACAAAAAAAAGAATGCTATAAATAAATAAATGATGACAATAAAAAAAAAGATCTAGAAGATTTAAGACTTTCTCTCCTTCAATCCAATCGGTATCATAGAAGTGTTGTTCCTGGAACAGCTGACATCATTGTCTTCCTTGGAAAGCAAGGACAAACTGAAGGTAGATTTAAGGTTCTACAAAGAGGCTAGCAGGGGAAGAAAATAACTACAGTATACCTAAGTGAAATATCTTAAAATGTAATTTTAATTTGTACTTTGGCTAAAGGGCTTCCAAGATCTGAGTTATCCCATTGCCACTGTGCTTTCTAAACTTTAGCCCATATTTTTCTGGACTCTGCATTTAATTGTGAGTGTGTCAGAGACTTCAGGGTGGGAGGAGAGTGTGTTTTGTACCAACTGATGAGGTGTAGGCTCTGGGACCCCTCCCCCCTTTTTGAACTCTCCTTGATTCTTTGGCTCTGGGAAAGTAAACCTTCCCAGGGAAGACGTTTGCCTGCCGTCATGGGCTCTGCCCAAGTCTTTAGCTCCCTTTGTTCCAATAGTTTCCCACCCTTGAACTGACCTGGCCCACCATTGTCTATGGTCTCCAGGTAGCCTCCAGCAACTTCCCACCCTGAACCACTCATTACTGGAGTCTGACCTCATCTGACTCCTCCTGAAGACCCTCCCTAATCTCCTCCTCTGGACCACCCCTAGATTCCTCCCACAACCTTATTGTATATAGAACCCCATCTTCCCTCCGTGTGT
>JAQQSW010006505.1:0-13933 GCA_028646575.1 Pseudocheirus occidentalis | reverse complement strand
CAAATTTATAAGAATGCCAGTCATTCCCAAATTAAGAAGTGATCAAAAGTATGAACAGGCAATTTACAGAGATAGAAATTAAAGATATCTTTAAGCAGATGGAAAAATGCTCTAAATCAGTTATGATTCATGAAATGCAAATCAAAACAACTTTGAGGTTCCACATCTCACCAGTTAATTTGGCTAAGATGAAAAACAGGAAAATGATAAGTGCTGGAGAGGATGTGGAAAAATTGGAATTCTAATGCATTGTTGGTGGAGCTGTGAACTGATACAACCATTCTGGAGGGCAATCTGGAACTATGCCCAAAGGGCTATAAATAATTGCATAACCTGTAACCCAGTAATACCACTTTTGGGGTTGTATCCCAAAAAGAACATAGAAGTGGGGAAAGGTCCCATATGTATACAAATATTTATTGCAGCTCTCTTTGTGGTGGCAAAAACTGGAAATTTCAGCTTTGCCCATCAATTGGGGAATTGCTGAACAAGTTATGGTATATGAATGTGATGGAATATTATCGTGCTGTAAGAAATGGGAAGGAGATGGACTTCATAATTACCTTGAAAGGTTTGTATGAATTGATGCTGAGTGAAAAGAGCAGAACCAGGAAAAATTTTTACACAGTCACAGATACATCATATGTGTGATGACCAACTTTGAAAAACTGGACTCCACTCAACAATGCATAGTTAAAAGACAACTCTACAAGTCTGAGGATGGAAGGAGATGTCTACATTCAGAGAAAGATCCAGAAAAACCAGAGTTTAAATGGAGACTGAAGCAATGCATGCTATTATTCTTTTCTATGTTCCTTTTTGTTTCTCTTTTCTTATTGTTCACTCTATTGGCTATAACACCTATACAACCAGACTATCGCACAACGTGAAAGAGTTTGGAGATCCTGTACATGATTGTATGCCACCATGGTGGGGATGTGGTGTGGGGAGGAAGGGGAGAAAAATCTGGAAGTCAATTGATTCTGGAACTGAATCTTGTAAACTAAAAGTAAACAAACAAGTCAATAAAAAAAGAATTTTAACAGTAGGTGTTATCCATCAACCACTTTGAATGTAAATAATCTTAGAATATCTTCTAACTATCAGTTATGGTCAACTTCTTTTTGAATTAAGTTGTATTCTGATTTCTTCATTAGGAGGTTTGCTAAAATATTTAGCTCAATGTAACTCAGCAGATTGGATGTAGGATCTGCTTGGTTTCCTGAGCTCTACTAGTATTGTCTCTCTTAGATTCTTATTATGTTACATACTGTATTATAATTGCTATTTAATTCTTGGTGGAGGAGACTTTAGTGTTGCATTTTCTTTTCCAAACTAAAAATAAAGTCAATAACTAACAAATAAAGGATGATCTTGTATTATTTCTGGTTTTTATCATTCATGTAGGCTTAAAAATGGTTTCTTCAATGGGAAATTATTTACAAAATCCTGACTATTATTTCTCATTTTTTCATTCAGAATTCCCTTGATACGCATATAAATCATTCTCAAAAAGATTTTATAAAAATGAACAAGTTGACATATGGTTCAGTAGTTACTGATATTCCCTTGAACATCTCCTCCTACAATATCTTCTATAATGATCCTTAAAAGATTGTGTTGCCTCAAGCATTGATTTCTTGGAGTATATTTGGTCTGGTCCAGTGGTTCTTTCTGGCTTCCTCTTCTTAAGTACCATTTCTTCTTCATGTAATGCTTTGTGCCCTTAGGGATAGTGTTTAAATGTGTCAATTTTGTCGTTACTGACAATGAGAAAAGATCACTTTAGATATGTTGACAGTTTCATTCTATATGGTATCAGTTTATTGTCCTTTATCTGTTTTACCTATAAAAGTTCTTAGGATAATATGGTTCATACAGGTCTCCCTCCAATCTTTCTTTAGAGCTGTTCTTACATAATTTTCTTTATTTTCAAAAAGTTATATGACTTATAATCTTTCACAATTGTTTGTGTTTATATTCTATATATAAATTCTATATAAATGTGTTTATATTCTAAACAAGCATTGCTCTTGGCTGTCATATTATAATGCCATGTATGTGCAGATTTCCAGAAGAATGTTAGTATGAACAGCTTTTAAGATTCTGATTACACAACATAATGAACACTCCATTTATTCCATAATAAATCAAAGCAAAACATTTACAGAAAATGAAGGTACAACATTCACAATATTACAACTTATCACAGAGAATCACAATATAGTATTCACAATAGCTTGTAATTAGAAAAAGTTCACATAGTTTTCACCAAAGTGACCACAGTAGTTTTCATGAAAATATAGTCATCTAGTACATTCAATCATCCCTAAGGAGATTTGCCTCCTTACTCAGTCATTCAGTTATCTCAGAGTGCAGTAGTCAAAGTCTTCCACTAATGGTGTGCACTAAGTTATCTCAGTCAGTCACTTATTCAGTAATCAATTATTAAGTATAATTAATCATAATTATAATCATTAGAAAATACGCAGACCTTACACACCTGGGTCACTAGCAAACTACAATTTTTTCAGTACTCAGTACTCATGCAGAGGTCTTTTCATCTTGACCAGAGGCAGGCAACTCCTACCTGAATAAACCAAGCAGTCGCCTGGATTCAAAGGCAGACAGCTCCCAGTTCCTTGTCTAGCTCTCTGTGTGAGTCCTGTTCCACAGTAATGTTCAGAGGGTCCAGTCCATCTCAAAACCTTCACAGTTTCTCTTAGCTGGAATTCAAGGCTCAACCAAGCCACAGACAGTGTTAGCATCCTGGTCATGCTTCCTCAGTCTTCTGCAGCACATTAAAAAAATGAGAATCACCTTGTCCAGTGGTGGGGGGCAGAGAAGTCCTGGGCTGCTTGACTCCTCTTCAGAGAAAGGTCTGCCACCACAAGTTCTCAGGAAATTCTGACTCAGTTCCTGATTCTCATTTCTCTTCTGTAGCTGCTGTGCCTCTAGATGCTGGTTTGGTCCCAAGAAATTCTGACTGTCCCTTACTGGGGCTTTTCCTTATATACACACTGCATTAACTTCCTGTTTCAGTCAATCCCTTCCTGTTACATCAGTAACAGAAGACAGGAGTTCATACCTTCTGTTTCCCCAACAGAGATCTGATTAATTTCTAACTGCTAAGTACCAACTACCTTTGCTTAACTCAAAAAAAAAAAAAAAAGAACTAAGTCCTTGCTTACATGCCAATACAAAAAAGGGTCTTCAAATTAAAATTCCATTACCATTACACATACCCATCCATTTGGTCAGGAGGTTTACCATTTACTGGCCAATATAGTTTCTGATAACTTTTGGTCTCCTTATAGAAACTTATTTATAACAATTTTTCATTTAACAGTAATAATCAAGGTCACTTTCTTTTTTTTCTTTTTCATTTCCCAATTTTAAATATTGATTACTCATTTGAATAAGTCAAGTTGAAACTGAAACTTTCATTTTGAACCTTTCTTTGAATTTATTGTTTATTTGAGGCTTCTATGCAACCTATAATTTTCTGTACATATGTTGATTCCTTAAGAAATAAAACCACAGAGCTCAAAAATATTAAACAATCACCTGATTATTAACATTGAACAAGTACAAAACAAAAGGATATCTGGAAAGGTTGCCCAGTGTTAAAATAAAAAAGGTACATTAACACTTGGATGGGGATAATCTGACATGATGCTGTTTTCTGCATATTTCTATTTCTGGATTATTTTGTGGATATTTACAACCAGTCACAGAATAATACAAGACATACTCAATGAGATTCATAATTATTCAGAAGGGTTGAAATTAACAATCCATATAAGAAAAGGAAGATATAGCACTTAATTTCCAAATTTGTGGTTGGATAACCAGTTAATAATTTATTCTGTATATTTTGTATAGACATAGGAAACGAATATTGAATTAGATTCAGAACTGAAAAGAAGGAAAAGAGTGATATATATTGTATTTAAGGAATAGTACATTTATTTCATTATATTCATCTGCTTCCTATGAAATACATGTTCTCATAGTTATGCTCTATGTTTACAAATCTTGATATATCATAATTTCCAAGGAATAAAAATTTGTGGTGGCTTACAGGACAATGAAGAGATATATGGTGGACCCAAAAAAGCTACAGCATATTAACAATATACTAACTCTTTCTAATAGTTTAAATCCTGAAGGGGACAACTAATTTAATTTCAAAGTACTTTGTGGTTATACACTTCTGAAGTTATATATTACAAATGATAAATTAATTTTGATTCAAATTTTTCAGAGAAAAATTATCTTAAAGCAAATGAATTTGTTGAAATATGAGAACTGTACAAAAAAAACATCTCCCCCTTGAGCTCTTTCACTTATACATAACATGTTATTGGGAACAGTGGATATACATGGAGAAAATATAGGACTCATATGTTGCTAAGGCATTGTGAAGAGAGGCAGCTTATATTGTGGTGGTAAAGGAATGCAGAAATACTGATTTCTTCTTCCAATTTCCATGAATCTTAATCTTGTAGGCACTGCCAGGCTTAGGTTCAGTGGACTGTGCTGGGTGCTGCTTCAGTGGATGTCACTAGATGCAACAACTACTTCCAGATTTAAATCTCCACTAACTTCTTATGGGTTTCGCTGTGCCCTTTTAGAAAGAACAATGAAACTGGATCAGCAAGAGAATCATGTATAAGGTATCCTATTTCCTACGTCATTTTTTAGTTCCAGATGCCTAATTCTTCACTATTCTTGCTGACAACTCAAATCTCCAGATGGATACTCCATTGCATACTTCTAGGCCCTTTCCCCCCCTAATATTTCAAGAAGTTATTACCAAAGGGACAGAGAAGAGAAATTCCCTTCCCTTGAACTTTGGCATACTATTCAAAAGGTACAAGGGAAATGATGACAAACTTTCAAAAGCTGAGTTCTTCTAAATATGATTCTGCTAACAAATAATTCAAAATGAAGAAGTCTTTCTATCTGTTTTGCCCATAAGGTATATAGGCGGTCCTTTTTGTCCATCATAAATTGCTTTCCTTTAATGTTTAACACCTTATTTCCAGATGTATATGTGTGAGCCAGTATCTGAAAGGAATAACCACAAATCACATTGCTGTTAGCTGCAATTTCATCAAGTAAAACATGAAACTCAATTGATCAGGGTTTTGTTCATCTACACCAATATTATAAATTAAGTTAAAAGGTGCAACAGAATTGAAGAATGTTTGTATACTAATGTGAATGAAACATATATAGGAGTTGGTGGAAGGGAGGTTATCATATATTAAAAAGTAATAATCAAATTTATTATATTATATAATTTATCATTTCATATTTTCGATCTCACAGTAAGTAAAGAGATAACCACAACAACAATAATTGTAGTTTATGTGTCATCTCATTTGTTTCGAAGGGTAAGTGAATGACTTCCAAAGACTCATAAAACTATGCCCTGCCAATAAAATCAATGTAAACTTTAATCCTTGTTGATCTGAAAGCAAAGTTGACCTCAGAGTAAAAAAACAAAACAAAAATAAAAACAATACCAAAAAAAGAAACAAAAATGTGTTTGAAAACATGCATCAAAAGAAAACATGCACCAGAAGGGGCCAAAGACTTATAGTGTAAACAGAAGTTTGTTTCCTGTATATTATGAATGATTTCATCAAGAAGCAGTTTGGGATAAACTAGATATTATAAATATACAATTCTCCAAAGTGACATTTATCACATTCTAATGGAGAGAAAACCTTTGACTACTGATAATGGAAATCAATTTTTTAGAAACAACGATACAACTAAAAAAATTCTAGAAACTACTCATCACTAGATGAGCCCTGTGTTGGTACGGGTTACACAAATTTAGAATGTATGTATATTTTTTAATTATTATGAATTATGATGAAATACTATGTGTAGATTTCTCTTCTAAGGCACTGAGCAGCAGATAAATGCATATAGGTGTTTAGGAACTCCAGCTCCTCTTGGACACATGGGCTATGTGTCCATTTATTTATTTAATAAGCATTTAATAAACATTCATTCTGTTCACTGTGCTCTATATTAGGAAAAGAGTAAGAGTTGATTCTCTGAAAGTGTTCACATGAGGATGGGAGAAAGATACAGCAAATGCAGATGGGAAAATATATACAATGCAAATAAAGAAAAGTAAAGTGACTTCCAAGAAAGAGGTTACCACTTTATTTTTATTTCTTGCAGTGTAATAAATATTTATTAAGCACCTACTGTGTAGCTACCTAGTAGGGTTACAAATAAAAAGAGGAAGTCCATAAAATAGAAGTGATGATAATACTGGAGTCATTGGCAAATGAAAACATAAAATATACATATAAATACATACCACTCTCTGTCCCCACCCAGAAGCAGACATTGATCAAAGGAGTGAGGAATTTGCACACCTAACCTAAGTAGGTACATTCTACCCTCCAGGGTACAACAGTTGACTAATTCCCATTCTTTGGAAGGTGCCATCTTTAAATATAACAGGTGGTAAATTAAATGGCCTTAATCCCAAACCAGTCCATGGGATATCAACTTCTTTGGGTACCACAGTGGATAAATGCAGCTGCCTCTAGAACAGTTTTAGGGGGACTTGAGAGAGTCAAGAATATACACAATTGCTAGGAAAACTACGAAAGAGATGGAAAGAAACTAGTTACAGACATATATTTCATACCACATACCACAATAAGGTAAAAATGGACAAATGATTTAGTCATAAATTAAGGGAACATTGAAAAATGTATCTGTTAAATCTCTGGATAAAGGAAGAGATTATGACCCAACAAGAGATAGAGAGGATCACAGGAAGTAAAAAAGATGATACCAATTACATTAGATCAAAAAGCTTTTGAATAAAGAAAATTAATGCAAGCAAAATTAGATGGAAGGAAAACAAAAAAAATCTGCAGAAAATTTGTAGCAAATTTCTCTGAAAGCCTCTCATTTTTCAAATGGAACTAAGCTAAATTTATATTATATGATATATGTATAAATAAAGTTAATATGTATATTTCTATTAAATATATATTATTTATATTAAAACTGTTTTATATTAAATCATTTATATTATTTATATTTATATTAAATTTGTATTAAGCTAATTTATATTAAATTTATATTATTTTATATAAATTGATTGTTTATATTTTTATTTTAATATTCATTTTATTATTTATATTAAATTTTATTTATTTATATATTTGCATTAAAACTAAGAGCCATTCTCCTGTTTTCAAATGGTCAAATGATATGAATAAACAGTTTTCAGAAGAAGACAATGGTCACATAAAAATGCTTTAAATCACTATTAGAGAAATGCAGATTAAAACAATTCAGAGATATCATCTCCCACCAATCATATTAGCTAACATGACAAAGAAGGAAAATGATAAATGTTGAATGGGAATAGGAAAACTGGGACATGAATGCACTGTTGGTAGACTTGTGAACTAGTTTATGTACTCTAGAGAACAATTTGGAACTATATACAAAGATCTATAAAACTCAGCATACCTTTTAACCTAGCAATAGCACCTCTAGGTCTGTATCCCAAAAAGGTAAAAAGGTGAGAGGGAAGGATGCAGTTTCTCAACAATATTTATAGCAAAAATATGTATGTATGTGTGTGTGTAACAACTCATTTTGTGATATAAAAGAATTAGACATCTTGGAGATATCCATCAATAGAGGAATGGCGAAATAAATTGTGATACATGATTGTGAAAGAATTCCATTCTGTTCTAAGAAAGAATGAGGAGGAGGATTTCAGAAAAATCTGGAAAGACTTACACAAACTGACGCAAAGTTAAGTGAGCAGAAGCAGAGGACCCTTATAAATAACAGCAATATTGTAAAGTTGAATAACTGTGAAACTGATACAATGATTCAAAATGATTCCAAAGGTGCCAAGATGAAAAATGCTTTCCATCTCTAGAAAATAACTTATAAACACCAAATACACACTGATGCATACTTATTTTTATTTTGTTTCCTTTTGTGGTTTCTTTTGCTACCTGACTAGTATAGGAACATGTTTTGCATGACTTCACAAGTACAATCAATATCAAATTGTTAGCCTTCTCAAGGAATGGCGAAGGGTTGGAGGAAAAGAGATAATTTTGAACTCAATTTTTCTTTAAAAATGTTGTTTTTACATGTAGTTGGGAAATATTTAATGAATTAAATAATATATATGTATGTATGTGTATATATATATTTTTTTCTCTTTTAAGGATATTCACCTTTTCATGATTGGGCGTTCAAGTCAATGATCACAACACTGATTGAAATCACTACTAGGCCCTGAACTGAGGCTTAAATAGTCTCTACCAACCAGGACCTCAAACTCTCAAATTGACGCCTCAGTACTGTTCTCTCCTCCCTGCTTCATTCTGACTCATTCATTTATGATCTCACTGGATCCATTTTATTTCTTTCCACTGATGCTCCTGCTTGTACCAAAGCTTTCATTTTCATTAAAAGTAGGACCATCTCTTGCACTTTGAACACTGTGGTAATTTTCAACCATCCCTGACCCTGGGTAGTGGAGAGCCCAAAAACAGGATTGTGATTCAGTGGCTTTTCCATTGCCAGCTCAAGTAATACATCTTCTAGGATAAGGCTATTCCAGGGAAAAATATTAACCAAGAACTGACCATATAGCTGACTATAACTTTTCATTCCCAGAAACAGGAATGAGACAGTACTCTGTCCCCCACAATCCTTCTTGGATAGAGGGGTTAACTGGGATTGGGGAAATAAGATAATTGTCATATAGATTAGTAGTGTCAGACTCAAGTTTGAACCACTAGAAGTATTTCTTTATCTCTACTTTGACTTAGAAAACCACACATTGACATCATGTATTATATTTTAATTTATTTTGTTAAAAATTGCCTAATTGCCTTTGATCTTGTTGAAGGGCAATGGTTCTACTCTCAATGCATCAGTCCAGTGTCTTTCTCCAATGTAGATAAGTCTTAATCTGAATCTTGAAAAATGGTAGAAATTGTACAAAGTGAAGGTGAGAAGAGATTGTATTTCAAACATAAAATGTCATTTCACCTGCTTTATAAAGGCCTGGAGACAGTAGATATCCGTCATACCTGGGAAATAAGCAGTAAGCCAATTTGACTATCACAAAAATAGTGTGAAAAGGAGTGACATGACATACAATAAGTTTGGGAAGGTCAACAGTTCTCAGATTGTGAAGGTGTTTAAATGCCAGCAGAGAAGTTGAAAATTTATCAAATACGTACAACCACAGCAGGTTCCTGAGCATGGAAATGAAATGTTAAGTCCTAGCTTTTGAAATACCATTCTGACAGCTTTGAAGATGAGTTGGAGAAGTGCAAAGTTAAATGAATGGAGACCAATCAGGAGTCTATCACCATACTTCAGATGAAAAGTGGTAAGGGTCTGAACTAGAATTTGAACTCATGATCATGAAGGGAGGAGACAAATGTTAGAAATGCAGTGGAGGAAGGATTAAAAAAGATGTGGCTATTGATCAGATGAAATATGACAAGGGAGACTGGAGAATAAAGAATCACTTTAGGGGTACCTGTGTAACTGGAATGATCATGTACCCTTGACAGAAACAGGTAAGGAAGTAGAGAAGGCTATGGGAAAAAGCATGATGAGTTCTATTTTGCACGTATTTATTGTAAAATTCTTGCCAATTTGGAAATATTCAAGATTCAGTCAGTGATTCAGAGCTCAAACTTAGGAGAAAGAAGAGGAATGAATAAATAGATCTGAAAGGCATCTGCAAAGTGGCAATAGTTTAACCCATGGGAACTGATAAGATCATAAATAAGAGAAATGAGAGAAGAAAGTCAAAAGCAGGACCTTTGGTGGGGGGATAGGGTATACCTAACACAAAAAGTAAGAAACACAGATGATACACAACAGATCAGTGGTCAGACTAGACAAAAACGAACCAGGTGACTAGTATCACCAAAATTCAGGGAGGTGAGAATTGTAAAATGTATCAAACACTGCAGAGAGGTCAAGAAATATAGACTGATAAAAGAACATTGTGATTGTAATTGAAGAGGTCATTGGAAACCTTGGGAAAAAAGTTTCAGATGAGTGATGAGATTGAAAAATTATTTGTGGGGAGTTGGGTCAGAGAAGAGGGAAAATAGTTTAAAAGTTTAAAGTATTTTCTAGAATTTGGGGTTTAATACAGAATAAACATTTCAGCCTGCTCATAATATTATAGAGATTCCTAAGTGACATTTATCACCACTCCAAAAAGTTTGGTGTACGTAAAAGAAACAAGAATGAGAAGAGAAGGAAGTCCTGTTATTCTGAGTATGATTTTAAATAACTAGAAAAATCAAACAACTAGGGGAGATTAAGTGCACAGTAAATAGATCACTGGCCCTCAATTCAGGAGGACCTGAATTCAAATCCAGCTTCATATATTTAGCACTTACTAGCCATGTGACCTTGGGCAAGCCACTTAACCCCAACTGCCCTGCCCTCCCCTCTTCAAAAATCAAACAACTTATCCATCAATATACATGTATATATACACAAATAAACATATCTGTACATGTGCAAACTACACATACAATTATGTGTATACACATTTGTATAGTATAAATATATGCATGTCCATCCTCTTACACAAGACATAAATAGATACATCTTAAAGAAAACACGGCAATTGTGTAATGATATGGGCCCAGACGTGAACATGAGGAGAAGAGATAATGTTGCATTTAAGAAATAACTTAATTCATTTAGAAATTCCTAGCTTCTGCCTGAAGCAAAGAATTCATCTTTTTAATACCAAAATTTTTCACGTAAAGAAGCATATTTGTGAGTGAAATAATGCTATAGGAAGCCTTTGCCATTCCCTCTTAATTCTAGTGCCTTTTCTCTGTTGATTATTGCCAATTTATCCTTTATGCGGCTTATTTGATCATAATTCTGGGTTTTTTAAAAAATGTTTTCTCCCTAATTAGACTGTAAGTGCCCGGAAATCAAGGATTTTCTTTTTCCTTGCTCTGTATTATCAGAATTTAGCATAGTACTAGGTACATAATAATAATTTGACATACATTTATTGACTGAGTGATTGAGTTTATGAAAAAGTATAGTTTATAAGGTCATGGAGTTAGAGCTAAAAGACATTTAAGTTCTTAAAAATAAGAAAAGTGGGGTGCTTACTAACCAAGTATACTTAAAAAAATTACCTTAGGATTTGGATCCTGAAATCTTCAACATTTACAGATGGACAAGGAAATGTGGGAAGGTGATTATAGATTGAAATTCACAATTAAATTTTCAACATTTTTGAGATTAATTAATATGGAATCTACTGCCTATGCATTACTTATCTTTTTCTATGTCAGTGTGTTGCTGACTAAATTATAATATTGAAATTTGGAGAAGCAGACTGATGCCCTTATGAAAGCAGTAAATTAGAAGTATGTTTTCCAAATTCTAAGTACATAGGATAGGACGTAACAGGTAGCTCTGAATATAAACTGGGCTTTGTGAATTCTAACCCCACAGAACTGCTATATCCACCACAGATAGCATACACCATCAAATTGGAGAGCAAAATTAACAAGAGCCTGTGTATATCCCTAGGTACCTTTTGATTGGATGTAAGATAGAATCATATTCCATTTTATTTCCCCAAAGCTATTTCATTAGATTTTAAGTTGCTGCCTTGTGCTAGGATTTTGCTCCTCAACCAGACAACCAAGCTAAGTGGATTTCCATAAACATAAGCTGTGGTCCCATAATTTCCTCATATTGATGTCCATTTTGTGTTCATCCCAGATATTTCTTCATACATCCGGTCTCTTATGATTCAATCCTAAAATCCCAAGCAGATGTATCTAGGAAATATTTTTTCTCATATTTTCAGGTTAATTACATAATCTGGCATTCGCTATTTCATAGCTCAGAGCACCATTCAGAAACCAAGCTCTCAGTACAGTCTATTAATGTACAACTGTTATTGATAATTTTCACAGAATTAAAAAAGAGATGTTTTACAGAATTAAATAAGAATGAAGAAATATTTCATTTAGATGGCCACAAAATGAATATTATATTTTTCTTTAAAATAAATTACAAACTCATGATTTTATCTTAATTATTACAATAATTTAAATCAATAAAGAACTGATATGATGAACATAAATTTACTTTTATAATTTTGCGTTTTTAGTGGAAGATACTGCAGGTGATTAAGTTTAAATATTTATTAGGTCTAACTACAAGACATTTTTTTCTTAGTCAGGACAGAGTCCCTGAAATATATTTTTCTTTGTCTTTTTGGTGTTTAGGTAACAAGAGGGATAATAATTAATTCATTATCTCTTCCTCTGTGTCAAAGGAGTGCTTGGTTTCCTTTCTAAGTGCTGAAGTATATGTCATTGAAAATGACGCAGATATTCTGTCATGCAAAAATAGAGACTTAAATAATGGTTTTCAAGTTTTTTTAAATAAGTTTATATTGAGTCTTATTTGAGATTCAGAAAAATCCTTTTTTTTGGCTTTTTGGAGGGGGAAAGACAGGGCAATTGAGGTTAAGTGACTTGCCAAAGGCCCCATGGCTAGCCAGAAGTAAGAGTCTGAGACAGAATTTGAACTCAGGTCTTCCTGACTCCAGGGTCCATGATTTATTCACTGCATCACTTAGCTGCCCCTCATTCCCAAAAATTAAAAAAAAAAGGTTATGCTACAAGCATGAGTATAATCTTCATTTTGAAGATGAAAATAAGGAGTTTCTTGGAGGCATGATGACTTAATTATCTCTTCATGATCAAACAGCAAATGAAAGCCAGAGGTAAGACTTAAACTGAGATTTACCTGCTTTCAGGATGTGTCCTCTATATCCTCCAACATAGGAAGTCGGCACTTCCTAATCTCATTAAAAAATTCCAGACATTGTTTTTAGTTCCAAGAATTTAGTCAGGGAGGAGAAGTCACATAGGATTCAGGAAAAGATTCCATATTAAAAAGAGGAATTTGTCTCATATCCATCACATATGTAATTACAAATGCAAATAATTTGTATGGAATTACACAAATTGCTTCATTACATAAATTTTGGATTGGGATTGGAATTTTATACATACATATATAAATTTAATACATATATAAATTTAATACATATATAAGTTTAATACATATATATATAAAATTATGCATATATAAATATATATTTAATATATAAACACATATATATGTAAAATTTCAATCCCAATCCAAAATTTATGTAATGAGGCAATTTGTGTGATTATATATACATATCCATATCCATAAACTTAAGATGAGTGAACTTTTCATTCCTTTTACTTATAATAGTAAAATATTGGTTCCTGCACTTTGAAATATCTTTTCATCTCTTTCTTTCTTTTTTCTTGTAGGGCCAAAAAGTTAATTGTTTGCCCTCTATTTTCTATTTGCAGGGAGGACATCAGGGCAAAAAGTCATAATGTATTATTCATGATGAAACATCATCTAAATTGAACATATAAATCTTCTCTTTAGGGTGGCTTAAATTTTTCTAGGATGTTATATACTATAACTTTTGAAAGAATAAGAAAAAGAAAATTAGTAATGCACCTGTTGCATGTATAGACCTTGGAAGGTGTATTAACTTTCAGCTTTTCTCACGTCTCACACCATGATCATCATTAGAAATGGGTACTAATAGTCATTCTCCCTCTCTGCCCAGTCCTGTTTTCCTTTTGTAATTATGAATCTTATATACTTCTTGTGATATGAAAATATTAAGGTAATGGAAGTTTTAGCTACTATAATTGAAGGACAAAATTGTCCCACAGAACAGCAAGGAAAATGTCCTTTTAGAAGAAAAATGAATAAGCCTCACTCATTATCATTAAAAAAGGGCAAATAATTCCTTCATTCTTACAGGGGACATATC
>JAQQSW010006504.1:0-13933 GCA_028646575.1 Pseudocheirus occidentalis | reverse complement strand
GTGTGTGTGTGTGTGTGTGTGTGTGGGAAAGCTCTGTCCCAAATTGCTGGGGTTTTCACAGCTGCTGAAGCTATTGGGGGGTGCTGCAGCCCCCACCAACTTTGGCTTGCTGAAAGCACACCCCAGGACCACCACCCAAGACCACAATATGGATCCAGGCTCCTCAACACAAGAGCCTTTGGTCTTTGATCAATTGCTTTTGCCCCCCTGCTATCCGCAGGCCAGGAGCTCTGAGGCAGCTGGGTTGGGTTGCTTCCTTGCCCTGGTGGCAGTTTGGCAACAGCTTTTTTCCCCTCAAAATTTAGCTTGAATTCCACTGACCTTTCTCTTAGCCTTTTTTTTTCCTGGTTTGATAAATGTGGAGATTGCCCCAGGTGCTGCTGATCCACTCTCTAGCATACTCCAGCTGTGGCTTTTCCCAACCACTCTGGGGTGAGGCTTTGGTTCCAGGCTGGGCTGGCCTCAGCTCCCAGCCTGCCACAACGAGCCCCTCCTGCTGTGCTGCCTTCAGGGAGAGAGTGTTTTCTGTATTTTGGTGGGTTTTGGAGCCCTAAAATTTGTTTAGAGTCGTATTTTCTGGGTATTTAAGGTGGCTGTGTGGGAGCTGCAGAGCTTTGCTGCTTAGCTCTTAGTTCTATGATTATATTGAAGGACTATGTGGTTCACCACCCTGTCCCTTTACTGATCATAAAGCCAGAGTTCCTCATAAGCGATCATGCTGGCATTGGGAACAATAAATAGTAGCTAGCGTGCATGTGATGCTTTTAGATTTTCAAAGTGTTTTGGCAAGTATTGTCTCATTTTATACCCAATAACTAGCCTGGAGGGTAGATGCTATTATTATTCCCATTTTCAGATAGAAATTAAGTGACTTACCCAGAGTTATACAGCCAGTAAATATCTGAGGCTGGATTTGAACTCATGTTCCTCACTCCAGGCTCAGGTAGTGATGATATTTGTGAGGAGAGTTCAGATTCAACACTGATGTGATATTCAGTTGTACCTCCCAAATATTTTCTATATGTTAACACATTTAAGAATTCCATAGCAATTTCAAGAATGATTTCCAGGAAATTTTCATGTAAATTTTAAATTCTAGTAATTTTCTTCTTGTGAATTTTCTTCCTAGGCTCATAGCTTGACTAAATCAGAGATTCCCCAAGGCTGAATTTGCTGAAATTCATAAGATGGTGAATGATCTTGCCAAGGTTTACAAGGAATGTTGCCATGGTGACCTGTTGGCATTATCTGATGATAGAGTAAATATTTATTGGTATTTACTCATCCTGTTGTTATATAACCTTCTCTCTAATGTACTTGTCTGAGTTTTTTCTTACACAAATTTGATGCATTTAGAATGAGAGTGATGATCATGAATCAGTTCTAATTCATAGTTTCCTTCAAACCTCAGCTTAGCTTGTGAGCCAGTCAGTCAACTGGCATTATTAAGCACCTATTGTATGCTGGGAAGTAGGTTAAGCCCAAGAGTCCCTCTCTACAGGAAGCCTTTTGTGCTCTCCTCAGTCAGTCATTTTTCCCTGTGGAAAGTTGCCATGGGTTGACTTGTATATATTTCTGTAAAACTTATTCATATGTTTGTTATCTTCCTGGACAGAACATAAGCTGTTACGGGATAAGTACTTTTGTCTTTGAATTCCTGGGGTCTAGCACAGTACCTTGCAAGTAGAAGGCATGTAGTGATTCCTTGTTTCTGGATAAAATAAAGGAGGTCATTAACAAGATGGTGACATACAGTAGACAGGTTTGGTTCTCATGTTCTCAATGCTTCCCCCAAATCCCCTGTTTTGAGAAATTTTCTCATTCCCTCTGCTACCATGGTTCCCCATCACCCTCAAACTCTCTCTATTACTTCCCTTAACAAAATTAATTTTTATACCATAGTTGTTATTTGTTGTTTTTGTTATCTTGGACAAAAAAATAAAAACTAATTGAAGCTAAGGTAA
Source organism: Pseudocheirus occidentalis (assembly GCA_028646575.1). Taxonomy (NCBI): domain Eukaryota; kingdom Metazoa; phylum Chordata; class Mammalia; order Diprotodontia; family Pseudocheiridae; genus Pseudocheirus; species Pseudocheirus occidentalis. Next base: position 11,969 of record JAQQSW010006504.1, on the reverse strand, counting down.
ATATTGCTGCTAGTCAGTTGGTCAGACAGTCCACAAGCATTTATTAAACAACTTTTTTGTGCCAGACACTGTGCCATATATATTGGGGATGCAAAGAAAGACAATAATAGTCCCTGTCCTCAGCTTCCATTCTGGTGAGAGAAGGCAATATGCAAATACATAATGAACATGCAAGATATGCATTGAATACATGGAAGGTAATCTGAGGAGAGAAAGCTCTTACAGCTGGAGGACCTCAATCTATTTTAAAAAGCCAGGAAATCTAAGCTGGAAAAGGCAAGGGGACAGAGCACTGAGGTATGGGGGAGAGTCAGTTCCAAGAAGGCCAGTATGCCTGTATGGAAGAGCTTGTGGAATAAAGTATAAGAAGACCAACAAGTTAAGAAGGGGACAGGTTATGGGGCACTTAGTACTACTATTGTGCTATAAGAAATGGGAAGGAGATGGACTTCATAATTACCTGGAGAAGCTTATACAAATTGATGCTAAGTCAGAAAAGCAGAACCAGGAAAAATTAGTACACCGTCACAGATACATCGTATGTATGATGACCAGCCTTGATAAAGTGGACTCTTTTCATCAACGCACAGTTAAAAGACAGCTCTACAAGTCTCAGAATGGAAGGAGATATCTATACTCAGAGAAAGATCTAGAAAGACCAGAGTTTAAATGGAAACTGAAGCAACACATGCCATTGATCTTTTACATGTTTGGTTTTGTTTCTTTTTTCCCCCATTGTTCACTCCGTTGATTGCAACGCTTCTACACAACCAGACTATTGTACAATGTGAAAGTGTTTGCAGATCCTATACATGATTGTATGCCACCATGGGGGGAGGGGGGGAAGGGAGAAAATCTGAAACTCAAGTGATTCTGGAACTGAATCATGTAAACTAAAAGTAAATAAACAAATCGATTAAAAAATTAAAAAAAACAGAGAAGGTCATATTTGATCCTTGAAGATCTATTAAGGACCCATTAAATTTACTAAGTAGGGGAGTGACATGCTTACACCTAAGCCTTGGGAAAATCAGCCAAGTGGAGGATAGACAGGAGTGGGGAGAGACTTAAGCTGTAACCAAGTATTGAAGTGCAGGAGAGAGGAGGGAGAATGACCTGGCAGAGGTAGATAAAACCCACTAGGATCTGGACAGGCTGATGTATCTGTTTGGGTTGAAATTCAGAGGAAGACAGTGGGAGCTGGTGTTAGGGGAAGGGCCTGAAAGCATCAGTGAGAGGGCAAGTAACCCCAGACCTCCATTCTCTCTTGGCTCCATGCCTTTGTGTATGTGTTTGTGGGGAGGGAACACACATAAAGAATGAGAGGAGGGACATCTCATTCCAGAGGTGATGGGCAGGGATGAACTGTCTTTAGACGACTGTCAGTTTTCTGAGGCTGCAAGGATGCAGAAGGAGCTCCAGAGGAAGGAGTCTAACTGAAGGACAGTTTTTTTAAAAACAGTAAGGTTACACAGGGCATTCTAGAAGGGAAAGGCAGAGCTGGATTGGAGTCCCGAGAGTTTTTAAGATATTGAAACTCTGTTGAACCACTTCTCTTTCTGTGTGTAGGTGGCTCTTTCTGACTACATTTTTAATAACAAAGATGCCATCTCCTCCAAACTCAGAGAATGCTGTGACAAGCCTCTAACAGAGAAGAGCCAGTGCATTATTGATTTGGAGAATGACGACATTCCTGCTGACCTCCCTAACTTCCTTACTTAATATGCGGAAACCAAGGAAGCTTGCCAAAACTACAAAGAGGCAAAGGATCTCTACTTAGCCAAGTAATTACACTTTCCATCTCACTCATGGGACCCTTTCACATGCTCCGTGCCATGTACCTGGCACTCTACTTGCTTCACAGTTGTACAGTTGTTGACTACTCCTTGCCTTTGCTTCTCCAAAGCCCTTTAGGCAGAAATGGAGACAATCCTTGTTCTTTGTGCCTTCTGCTGTACTTAGTCATGGGATACAGGCCAATGACTCCGTGACTTCAGCTCAACTGAACCTCATCTTGGGCTCTAGGAAGTATACTCCCTTTCCTTCAGCCTCAAGAAGAGGCCAATGATGGCAGGAAGTCATAATTACCCTGTTTGGCCCAGAGAGGACAGATATCTGGGAACTTGGAGATAGTTTTGGCCATGTGCTATTTGGAGGAGGACAAAGGGCTGCAAGGCCTCTTTTAGCTCTGAAACTCCCCACTTTGTAACCTTGAGGCTTGATGACATTATCATTCATTTATTAGGGAAGAGAGGGAAACTTTGAATTGCTCCTGTCTGCTGATTTGTTTGTTCTCAGTCCATCCATGCATCCCACTATACACTGGTCCATCCATTCATTCACTCTCCTTCACTGGACAAATATTTTTTGAGTCCATATTATGCTCACAGTTCTGAACAAAGCACTGCATGGGATGCAAGGAAGTATAAAATAGAATATTAACAATCCAGGAACATACAGACTAATTGAGAAATTGACAGCCATCCAGACATGTGACCACTAAGGAAGAGAAGAGCGCAGGATTGAGCTGACTGCTCTAAGTGTAGAACTGGGAGACAGATTTCTGCTGTCCTCTGGACTCAGTGATTGTAATATTATAGACTAGGGCTACACAGAACTGATTTTTTTTGAAAAAAAAAAGGAATATTTAACACCATTTGCTGAATTCATCAATATAAAGATCATTGGGCAAAGTGAAGCCTAAGTATTTTATGTCAGAAATTCTTTTACTGTTATTGTAATATTACAAAATTTATGAGATTTTAGGACAGAGGAAAAATACTGGGGGCTGATCCTGTTCCTTACCATGCTCACATCTATTTGATGTTCATTTTAAGCTATTTGTATGACAGTACAAGAAGACACCCTGAACTTGCTGTTATGACCCTGCTAAGGCTTGGCAAGGACTATGAACACACACTTGAAGAGTGCTGTGTCGCAGCTGACCCTCCTGCTTGCTATTTCAGAGTGGTAGGATTCTCATGAGAAAGAAAGAAAAACTGAATTGCTTTCCTGGGATGCCATGTGCTCAGGATTGCTTGATCTGGGAATGATAGCACAGTACATTAAAAAAAAGGAAAAAAGAGAAATCATATAAATGCTAATTGGACCTTATCTTGGGGCTCTTGCCTCATTCTGGGCTTTCAAATCAGATTATGAACAACGTTTAAAAGATTTCAGAAGAGCTGTCCTGGAGATGGGAAGGTTGGGAATGAGATTCTGTCATTGTAGGACAGGTCTTTGAGAAAGGAGAAGGTTTTGCATGTCTCCATTTCCTCTAAGACAGACCACAAAAAAGCATTCTGAGATGTAATGTTTAAGAGACACACAATTTAGGTATACAGAAGAAATTTTGAGTTTTCCTGAGCGTGAGTGTCATTAGGGCATGGAACTGGAATATCTTAAAGTCTTTAAAACACTTTTTTGTTTTTTTAGGTATAGTTTTGAACGAAATTAAGTGAGCTGGATGGAATGACTGTTGAGGGCTAATGGTAACATGATTTCTAAACTGGGTATAATCAGTGAAAAAAATACACAATATATGTCATGTATCCACAGAGGATGTGCTATGAGCCCTGTTTTGTTCTCTTACAGGCTAAACATCTGAAAACTGCTATTGATGAGAACAGCCTTTTAATCAAGGAAAATTGTGATCTTTTTGAAAAAGTTGAACAAAATGGTTTTGAAAATGCATAAGTGGGACCTTGCAATTTGAACAGTTCTTAATATTTGAGCTTTAATATGATGGAAGATGGTGGTTGTGGTTTGTTGTTTGTTCTTGAAGAGGCCCATGACATTAGTAAGATGATTCAAGTGAGGCAGGGCTGTGCCAAGTCAGCAACCTCATTTTCTTTTCAAGAGGCATCTGGGTCCAGGGACAGGATTTAGATTAAGATAATCAAAGACGACCAAGCAGGAAAAAAGGACCGTCTCTTACAAAAGGCTATAAAACATGAAAGCTTCAACTTTTCCTTTCAAAGTGCTCTGTAAGCCTTTCCTTAAAGTTCTTTTAATAATTTGAGTGTCTAAGGGCAACACCATCTTGCTATTACTCATAGACTATGGCAGCAGGGGGCAGTGAAGAGAGCACTGGGCTGGGAGTCAGGAAGACCGGAGTTTGATGTTGGGTTCTGACCTGATTCTGACACTTGGTTACTGTCTAGTCTTGGGCAAGTCACTAGGACTCAGTTTCCTTCTCTGTAAGATAAGGATGTTGGACTCAGTGGCCTCCAAGGCTCTTTCCAGTTCTAAGTCTATGATTCAATGTTGAGCTAAATAAGATTCTTTAGCACGGAAAGTTGAAGCTTGAAAGGTGATGTGATCCAATTCTAAAAACCATGAAAGGAAACAGCAGAGTATAGAATGCCAGACTTGTTTAGGCAAATATGAGACTTGGGACACCATCTGAAATGTAAAGAAAATGGTTCAGGACAATGACTGGGCTACTCTCTGTAATGGATACTCAAGAGGTGGTGGAGATGAAAGAATTAACTAAGTTCAGTGTGGAAGAAAGACCCATGTATGACAGATTAATACTGGGTGAAACTGGGATATTTGGGAAACTTCCTTCATTGAAAACATGAACTTCATTGAGGAGATCTGTGAAACATTGTAAAATTTCCTTATTACCACTATGTAAAACACAGTATTGGGCAGAATGGATGAGTAATGGAGGCCATGACAATGGAGGGTCAGGGAGAAAGAAAAATGGAAGGGCCATATTGACCACAAGGGACAGTCATTTTAATGATGTCAAGCTGACTCTGGATTGTTGTTTGTTGCTAAACAAGTTTTTAGTGCTCCCATTTCTATCATTATTATTTTACTAAAAAGTTATTCTTTGTCTGACTCTAAACATTTGGCACATTGTCATTCCAGATTGCTGGTCCGTTATACTAGGAGGGCACCTCAAGTATCAACCCCAACATTGGTCAACCTTGCACATAAGCTAGCAAAAGTTGGTTCTAAATGCTGTAAAGTCGATGACAAGGAGAAAATGGGCTGTGCTGAGGGTTATGTGAGTTTTTTCTTTTCTTTTCTACTTTAATACTGTTATTGTGAGGTTTTACCTGAGATGCAAGTTAAAAAAATCTGTGACAGAGGAATGCCCTCTATCAATGTTGGTCACTTCTTCTCTTAAGTAGAGCCCCCAAAAACCCCAAATCAAAACCCCTTAACTGATTTATTTAAAAAAAGACCCTTCATTTTAAGAAGCTTCTAATTGCTCCAGGAAAGGAAGCTTAAAAATTCAATGGATGAAATATGTCTGAGGCAATGAGCAAGGGTGGTTTTCCATATAGTTTAATTTAGTTTAATTAATTTAGTCTGTTGATGTACCAATGTGCCCACCCTACCCATTTGGTGAATTCAGCCCATTTTTTCTTTTTTCTTTAGCTTGCTGTTGTACTTGACAAACTGTGTCACCTGCATGAGAAGACCCCTGTGAGGGAGAAAATCACCAAATGCTGCACAGAGTCCTTGGTGAACTGCAGGCCCTGCTTCAGTGCCTTGGGAGTTGATGAAACATTTGTACCAAAGCCACTTTCTCCAGACACATTCACCTTCCATGCTGACTTGTGCACACTTCCCGAAGAGGAGAGACAGAGGAAGAAGCATGTGGCCTTCTGCTTTCCTCACACTTACTTGTTTTTTCCTTGATAGTGAGAAAGACATTGTAACGAGAGCATGAGCAAAACTTTCTTTTTTAGGACAAGAACCTGTTCAGGAAAAGTAGTTAAGAGAGTGATTCAAGGGCAAGCCACTCAGAAGGGACTTGTGGGGCAAATGGCTACAATTGAATAGATTTAATAGTAAGGATTGCTAGTAATGTTTGTGTATCATTTTATGTAGCCACTTTATGTAGCTACAAGTGCATAAGATGAAGTCTATGGTAAGATGCCTAGGATCCCTGAAGGGCCAGGTAGAACAATTGAATAAGGCCCTAATATTTTCAAAGGGAGTATCTTTACTTACATCGTTCTCCAAACTTGAGGCTACAACGTCAGTAGAAGCTCTGTCTTCTCACCTAGAGCTAAGGGCCGATGAAGTACGGTGGGCCAACCTGGTCACTACTTGCATTTCATGGGCTTTTCCTTGTTTTCTTTCTGAAATGAAATGTGTACTTGAGGAACTTGTGAAACACAAGCCCAAGATCACTGATGGCCAGTCAAGGAGGTCCCTTCTTATTTCACTACTTTTGTGGACAGATGTTGCAAAGAAATCATCCAGGAAGCCTGCTTTGCTGCTGATGTATGGAGTTCTTTTTCCTTTAATGCATCTACCTTTGGGAGTCCTTGGTGATACCTCAGATTTGGGCTTAGCCAGGAGTACTTTGGTTTCCACCCTTAGTTTCTGAAAAGTTCATCACTGATAATTCTTAAAGCATTAAGCCTATTCCCTTTTTACCCTTGAGTAAAATGTTTTAATGTGTCCACTGAACACTTGGTTTTATCATGCATTTGTAGTTTATTTTCACCTGTCAAATGTTTATAGTCTCTTCTGTCTCCTATGTGTCAGGTTGAATGAAAATCATAGGTGTGTAGCATTTGAGGCATGCATGGAACAATTCCTTTACCTTGTCATCTCCTTTGGAAAAAACAAAACATAAGCCAGCCAAACCTGTATGCTTGTACTCAGGTAGTCAAACAGCCCCAGTTTCAGTCAGTCACTGAATCCAGAATCTTAGGCATGGAAGGGACCTCAGAGACCTTCTAGGCCATGTGTTCTTAAACTTTTCTGTTTCTTGGATCTCTTTGGCAGTCTGTTGAATCCTGTGGACCACTTCTCACAATAATGTTTTTGAAACAAACAAAACAAAATTTACACAAGTGTCAAGGAAATAGTTACCAATATTAAAAAAATTTAAGAACCCTTGATGAATTCCAATGCCTACCCCAGAATTCTCTCTCTTCCATATCTGACAATTTGTCATCCAGGCTTAACTTGAAGACCTTGAGGGAGAAGAATTCTCTGCTTCTCTCTTTAACACCCACCTATTTCTCCAACAGGTTTTGCTGTCATTTTGGGTCCAACAAAGAAGTCTAAACTCCCTTTCACAGGAGAAGCTTTCCTGAGGCTTCACAACCAGATCAATATACAGATAGGCATGAGCAGAATGTGGACTTTTTGTCAAAGGGTCTCAGACAGGGGGATAAAAGAGGAAAGCATTGAGAATGGGGTAGAGTAGATGGGAGAAAGAAAAATAAAACTCTCTGCTGATCACTCACTCTCTTGGCTTCTGACTCTGCTCTGTAGAATGTGCTGGACATGTCCGGAGTGCACCTGAAGACCAACAGAAAGATTGGTAAAGCCGGCTAGCCCCCTGACAAATAGGTCAGGACACTCTAACAAGAATTTTGCTTATGATATATCTTTTTTTCTTCTAATTGATCACTGGAAGAAATCAGAGACTGAATGACCCAAAATTTATGCTTCTGTTTTGTTTCTCTGTTGGTGTCAAGCCAACAGAGTTAAAAGGCATCAATTTTTCCTTAAAATTTGTTATCCTTCCCCAGCATTGCAATAAATAATAAAGGAAGGCATAAACAATCATGGCAGTTACTCAGGACTGATCTTTCTGTGGTGTATGATGGTGGCTTGTCTCAGAGGGTGTTACCCTCCAGTACTGGTACCTCGTACCTGAATTAGATTTTCTCATCTACGTTAAGCAGTTTTCCCCAGGCAGAGATCCCCAGCTCCATACTTGTGAATTCATGAACATCAGCATTAATTCTGAGTGAGTTAAAAGGATATGTACTTTCTGGTTCTTTCTCTCTTTTCAATTTAATAATAAGCCTCAAAATATTGGGGCGAGTTTTGGGACCTGGGGTGGTCAATAGGCAAATTTTAGTTACTAGATATATTAACAAGTCTTCTCATCAATAGAAAATATGTCTGAAGCGTAAGGACATAGCATGGATACTGCAGCTGAATAACTAGGGTCAGGCTGAATAAGGGGCTTTGAGATCCATACTAAGGAATAAAAATCGAGCTTATGGGGACAACTAGATGATGGTGGATAAGTTTTTCCATTTCAGGAGAAAAACCAAGTTGTTAAAAAGGAGGGAAAGCTAGATGACAGAATGGATAGTGTGGATCTGGTTAGTAGAGGATCTGGAGCGAGAAAGAGCTGCTTTCAAATCTGGTCTCAGACCTTTACTAGCTGGGTACCCATAGGCAAATCTTTTAACTTGGCATCAATTTACTCCATTGTAAAATGGATATAACAACAGCACCTACCTGCCAGGGTTTTTGTGAGGACCAAATGTCAAAATAATTAAGAAGCTCTTAGGACAGTTCTTGCCACATTGTAAGCAGTATATAAATATTTTTATTATTATTATTATTATTATTATTATTATTATAGTACAATAGTAGTAGTATTAGGAAGAGGAGAAGGGAGAGGAAGGAAGTTGGTTAACAGATGTTCAGTCAATGAACCAGGTTGGAATGAGAGAATCTGACAGTGCAGCAAAGTAAAGTCCAGACAAAGTGTGAACTCTCCTAACATCTGTCCTTGTGGAATCTCTCTCCTCTTCAGTCTCTTTCTCACACTATCAAAGTGAGGATATTAAAGTCTAATCATGACACTCCCCACCTTCCATAACCTCCAGTGGCTGCTTTTGCATTTAGATTCAGATACACCTTCTTTCTGGCTTTGAATCATGTGACAACATGGCTCTAACCCTTTCTGTGTTTTGTTTTCTGTGCTTTGTTTCCATTGCTTTCCTTCATTCACTCCTTTGTCCAGCCATACTGTCCTTCTTTGTAGTTCCTTACACACAGCTCTCTGTCTCTGGGCCTTAACATGGCCGTGCCCTGTTCCTGGCATTCCTTCCTTTTCACTTCTATCTCCTAGGATCTCTGGTTTCCTTCAGATTCAGCACCAAGGCAATCTCTTCCCTGAGTCACTTCCTGATCCCTGAGGTCTGCTGTTCTTAGGGTTTCCACGCTACACACAGTCCTCTGTATTTCTTTCATATATGCCTGTCTCTGTCCATGGTTTCCCTTCTAATAGAATGCAAGCTCCTTTTCATTTTATTGCCTTGGTAGTCCCCAGACATAGCTGTCATGTATTAGACATTTAAGAAATGTCCTTTGGGGGTGGCTAGGTGGCATAGTGAATAGAGCACCAACCCTGGAGTCAGGAGGATATGATTTCAAATCTGACCTCAGATACATAACACTTATTGGCCATGTGACATTGGGCAAGTCACTTAATCCTAATTGCCCTTCAAAAACAAAGCAAAAAAAAAAAAGAAATGCCCTCTCATTGACTGATTTGAAAGTAATAGCCAGGACTCTCTTAGGAGGGTGAGTTGTATCAGTGAAAGTTCTCCATGGGGTATCACCTTTTAGGAGGTGACTCTAGTCATTTAAATAGTCCAACCCTTTGGGAAAGACCCAGGTCTATTAGGGCATGCAGAGTAGAAAAGGCTCTCTTTTGATCAAGATGAGCACTAAACACAGGGCTGGATTCTGAGAATCCCAGGCCTTTGATCATCAAATTACCTGTGTTTCGTGCCGTGTCTGCAGACAGTACTTTACTTGGATCTGTAGGGGTCAGATAAAATCATGTAATGAATTTTTTCAAGTATGTTCAGTTCTAGAATAGCAATGTACTCCAAAGCTACTTTGATATTTTGTGGGAATAGGAGAAAAGTCATCCACATGTACCTGGTTCATGCCTGAAGAGCTGGATTTCTTTCTTCTCTGAAGACAGCTTCACTTCATTAAACGTGTTATTGCTAGAGAAGCAATTGTTTATTCCCTATTCTCTGCAACTAGCATTCATGGAGTATGTGTGGATGGTGCAGTGGGTAGAGTTTGGGATTTGGAATCATAACCAGCTGAGTTCAAATTCTTCTTCAGACCCTTGGTGTTTGTGTGACCCTGGACAAGTGAGTTAACCTCTCTAAGCCTCAGTTTTGTCATCTGTTAAATGGAGCAGATAATAGCGCTTACTTCTCAGGTTTGTTGTGAGGATAAAATGAGACAAGAATTGTCAAATGTTTTATAGAAATTAAGCATATACCAGCCATCACCACCACAACCATCATCATTGTCATCATCATCATCATCTTCATCACCATCATCATCACCATCATCATCATCATCATCACATCATCATCATCATCATCATCATCATCTCATCATCATCATCACCATCATCATCATCACATCATCATCATCATTATCATCATCATCATCATCATATCAAAGTCTTTATTTAACTACAACAGACATGTAAATACCTGTGAAGGCTACATATTTAATATTCAGCAAAACTTTTGATGAAATCACTCATGGTGTTACTATGAACAGATTAAAGAAATGCGGACTAGGTGGATTTAGAGATAGTTGACTGAAGAGACCCAAGAAGTCAATTTAAATTCAACAGAGGTCTTGTGGAGGAGTGACCCAGGGATCTGTGCATGGTCCTGGGCTGTTTGACACTTCTATCAATCACTTAGTTAAAGTCATAGATAAGACTTTCTTGAAATTTCAGCTGATGTGAAGCTGAGATGGAGAGGTCATGTGATGGTGACAGTGTCAGGCTACACAACCAACTTGGCAGGCTTGAATGAAAGGTTCAGTCTGATAAGATGACATTTAATGTGTATTGATATGAAACTTTTCCTTTCAATTGTAAAAAGTTGGTGTCATAAGTATAGGATGGTTATGTAGAAGTTCATTCAGATAAATTACTTGGCGTTGGGTTCATTGGACTCTATACTCAAATGGATGAATGAATGAAGCACTTATGAAATGCTTATCCTGTGTAAAGCACTGGAACTACAAATGGAAAAGTCATTCAGTTCCCTTTTTTCCCTGAGGAGCTTACATTCTAATGAAAGTGAGAATACATTTGGAAAGTTTCACCTGGTGTCAGTTTGAAAGGTCCCATGGTTCTCAGAATAGAGTATCAACACAAATGGCAATGACTCTTTTTTTAACGATTTATTTATTTTGTTATATTTTGAGTGCTGAGCTGCCTCCCTCCTTCCTTCATAGTCCCACATTAGAGAAAGCCATATACACATACATGTATGTGTTTGTATATATATATATATTTTCTCTGCCTATGTTTGTGTACATATATGTATATATGTGATGGAATACAATACATGTATCCATATATTAATTCTTTGGTGTTGGATAGCATTTTCTTTTTTTCTTTTTTTTTTAACTTTTTTCAGTTGTAATAAATTTTGTTTTCTTGTTTACATCATTCATTTTCATGAGATTTTTGACTTACAAATTTTCTCCCCATCTTTCCTCTACCCCAACCCCAAAAGAGTGATCCTACTGTAGAACCCCTCCCCTGGTCTGCTCTCTAACTTTATGGTAGGGCAGGAAGGGTCTCTCTACCCCAGCCCCTGTATATCTTAATTCCTAGTTGCAGGTATTGCAGAGCTTTAAATTCTAGATTCTTTCGATTCCTCCCTTGTCACCCACACCCGCTGGAAGGATAACCAATTCAATACAGGTATGATTATACAGGACATCTTCATAGTGGACATATTGTGACAGTGATCATATGTCCATCCTTCCTATCCCTCCCCCCCTGTTCTGTTCTCTACCATGTCTCTGTCCCTTTATTGAAGTGTGAGCATCCAGCATCCCTCCCCCAGACCCTGCCTTCCCCTCCATCATCCTGTCTTTCATCCCCACATCCCCTACTCTCTTGTGTGGCATGATGCCCAGTTTAGAGTTTATGCCATTTCTTCCCTAAACCAGATTCAATGAGAGTAAATGAAAGTAAAGTTGTAACAGTTATCCCTTGCCTCTTCCACACGGGATGATTAATCCCATTTTTTCTCTCCCTGTCTCCTCTCATTCTTGTCCTCTCCCACCTCAGAATTTGCCTTTTAAAGTATCATCCCTTCATATTCAATTGATGCTATGCCCTCTGTATACCCATATATACACATGCTCAGATATGTATTCATATGCATATATAGCCTCCT
>JAQQSW010006503.1:0-13933 GCA_028646575.1 Pseudocheirus occidentalis | reverse complement strand
ACTGAGTATAATGTTACAGGGTCATTCAATGAGGTGGAGGACTTTCAAGCATTCTTGCTGAAGAAACCAGAACTGAATAGAAAATTTGACATTCAAATACAAGAAGCATGAGAAGGTAAACATGGAAAAGAAATCATAAGGAACTTATGAACTATTTACTATTGAATTATTTACATGCCAACATGGAAAAACAATAATTGTAACTTATGAAACTTTTCTCAGTATGAGGATAGGTGAAGGGAATATAAACATATATATGTATATATGTGCATATATACATATATACACATACACATGTCTAGGAGGGTATACGTGGGTATGAATACATATGTGAGTGTGTGTATATATGTGTACATAGAAGGCACAGGATCAATTGAATAGGAAGGGAAGATATTTTAAAAGGTGAAATTGTGAGGTGGGAGAGGAATAGAAGGAGAGGAGACAGGGTGAGACAGAATGGGATTAATCATCTCATATAGAAGAGGCAAGGAATAATTGTTACAATGGAGGGGAAGAACAGGAAGGCAAAAGGGAATGAGTTAACCTTACTCTCTTTGAATTTGGCTCAGGGATGGAATGACATACACTCTAAATTGGATATCTTGGCCTACAGGAGAGTAGGGGAAAAGGGGATGAGAGGGAGGAAGAGGGCGAGGAGGGCAGGTTGGGGCAGAGGGGTTGTTAGAAGCACACACTTCTATAAAGGGACAGGGACAAAGTAGAGAATAGAACAAGTAGGGGACAGGATAGAAAGGAGGAAAATGTGTCTTTCACAATATGTCCGTTGTGGAGATGTTCTGTATAACTAGCTACACATGTGTGGCCTGTACTGAATTGTTTGTCTTTCCAGTGGGGGTGGATGATGAGGGAAGTAGGGAAAGAATCTAGAATTTAAAGTTCTAAAACAAAATGTTAATATATATATATATATGAATATATATTATTATTATTTACATGTAACTGGGAATTAAGATATACAGGCACTGGGGTAGGGAGACCCATCCTGTCCTACCAGAAAGTCAAAGGGGTGATGGGGGAGGACATAGGAGAGAGCAGATTGGGGGAGAGGGGTAAACATGGAATTGCTGTTTTGGGGTGGTGGGTAGGGGAAAGACAGGGAGAAAATTTGTAACTCAAAATCTCATGGAAATGAATGATGTAAACTAAAAATAAACAAAAGTTAATTTGAAAAAAGAATCTAAAAAAAATAATAAATGAGAAGTTGGATTTGAACTCAGGTCTTCCTGGCTTCTTTCAGGCCAGTTCTCTATCTACCATTTCTATCTATCAGAAAGTTGTTATTTTTCAGTCATTTTTCAGTTGTGTCCTACTGTTTGTTACCTCATTTGGGACTTTCTCAGCAAAGATACTGGAGTGGTTTGCCATTTCCTTCTCCAGCTCATTTTACAGGTAAGGAAACTGAGGCCAACAAGGTTAAGTGACTTGCCCAGGGTCATACATCTAGTTAGTGTCTGAGGCTGGATTTGAACTCAGGAAGATGAGTCTTCCTGACTCCAGGACAGGCACTGTATCCTCCGTGCCCACCACCTCCCTGCTCTATGATCCATCAGAAAACAGCTCTTATTTAATTCTTCTCTTTCTATTTCTGTAGGCAACAGATACCAGAGAAAAGCCAGAAGAAAAAGAAGAAAACCAAATGGCGTGGGGACCGGGCCACAGGTGCTCACAAACTCCAGTGTGTGATATTGTGACAGGGCCTCAGGGCCTCTTTGCTGCTGTGAATGTGAACCAGAGAGACCCGGTGATGCACTCAACTGCCTGACTGCACTGACAGCTGCTTCTAACAGTGAACCTTAGCCAGAGATCTTGGCATGTTAAGGAAAAAGAAGAGGAGGGTGGGGGGGTGGGGGGAAAGGAAGGAAGGAGGGCAGGGAAGGTAGAGGAAGAGAACCTGCCCTTTGAGGAATACTTGAACTGTGGCCAGTTTCTTCTGGAGGGAAAAGGCGGGGAAAGAGGCGGATTTGGTCTGGTTTTGCCAAGAGTGACAAGCTTTCAGGTCATTCACAGGATAAGTGGAAATAGCAAGGAAACAAAAGCAGCATCTAAGCCCCTTAAGTGTTGATACACTTTTCCTCCTTCCCTCCCTCTGTTAGTGGGTATTTTCTTTTTAAAAAACTAAATTGTGTAATTTTGGTGTGGATTTGTTTATCCACACAAAAGTATGAAGTATAACAGTTTATGAAATGGCTCCTTTTTTCTCCCAGACTCAATAACTCATTGGTTCTGAACATTGGATTTTTTCTCTTTTGGTGTCTTAAAAATTATTATTATTTTATTAAGGGAGCCAATGCCCACTGCCTAGTGAAATCTTTGGCACTTGTCAGACTTATATAATTCTGTGTCTGGAATTTTTTTAACTGAGTTCTCCTAGCAGTGCCAAAACTAAATATAACATGAAATTATGGTGGTTTGGAGATTGGAAATGAAACCTGGCTGTTGCTGGGGATTCCAAGCATTGTGTCAAACCTTGGAGGGGAGCCAACTCCATAATCCGTAAACTGGAGAAAAAAGTGATTATTTTAGGAGAGTTTTCTCTGTTTGGGAATACAGAGGATGAGAGAGTTGCTTTTTGAAAAGGGCAGAGGGTGGCATGTGCATGCCGAATTTAAATAGCATTTTCACTAAACCTGGAAATGCTTCATGTCAGAGATAAGATTATTGACTTTTTAAGAGATGTATTAATTTATTTTTAGGGCAATAAATGCTAGGTTCAGGATATTCCCCAGGCATGTGAAAGTGGCCCTTAGTTTCTTGGACTTCTGAAACCCATCTCATGTGTTTCCTCATGCTTTCCTTTCATTGTCTATTAACCGACTGGAACTGCATCAGTTTAAACATCCTACCACATCTCTCCTCAAAGGAAAGACAGCATGTCATATTGAATAGAGAGCTGGCCCGAAAGCCAGAATGACCTGGGTTGATGACCTGCCTCTGACACATACTGGCTGTGTGACCCTAGGCAAGTCACTTAACTTCTTCAGTGTGCTAGGTAATTCTCTAAGACTATAAATCACAGAGAAGTTGCCAGCCTGAATTGGTAAAGTTCCCTCACCTAGGAGTTCCCTATACAGATGAAATAACAGGTCCAGGCTCTCTCCCCTCTCTATCTCCCTTCAAAAAAGACACATGAATCTACACTTAGTGATTTGTCTTTTGTCATTCATAAATGTCTATGTATAGGCTGGCTAATGGGGACATCATGCAGAGTTCTGGCTAATATGAAATATTGGAAAAACAAATAAATTGTGCAACACTTAATTAAAATAACACTTTTAAAGACCAGCAAATTTAATCCCTTACGACCAATGTGTGCTAAGTCAAATAAGTGGAAAACCTGCTTGGTTCTTCACAGATTTTGGCATCAGCTAGACTTTTCTTGGCAGATGTTCGTATTAACCTCTTAGACTGTAAGAGCAAAAATGACCATAAAGCCAGTGACATGGTTTTTATTGACATATTCCAAGAGGGAGTACATTCAAAGCACTCCAACATAATGCCCAGTTCCCATTTAGCCTCTTTTAATAAGGGCTGGGTAATGGTCTGATCCAATATGGGGAAAGAAAGAAGAAGGAAAGTCTAATCCAAATGGGGTAAGAAAGGATAGAATGAATTGGAGGGCTATAGTTCTCCAGAGAGAGCAACACAAGATGAAGTCAGTTGCTTTTTGTCCCAAATGTTTAAAATTAGGTTGTTTAGGAACTAGATAGTCCCAACTGGGTAACCCGGCTATTCTTTCAGGGAAAAAGAACTGATGAGAGGGAACACTAGACTAGAAGTCAGGAGACCTCCATTCTGTTTCTCATCTTGTTGGTCACATGAACTAACTCAACCCAAACACCAGCACCTAGGGACCTAGCTTAATTCTGCCACCTGAAGAACTGGATGTGAGTAAAACTTTGTTTGAACGGTCCCAATTTCTGAAACCTAAAAGAATCACAGAGAGCATTATACTTAGTAGTTTATAATTTTTCTTTAACATTCTGACCTTTTAAAAAACATTAGATAAACAAGGTGCTTCTCAAACCTGTGAGCCCTTTGGCTCCAGACACAATACAAGAACCCCTCTGGGTGTCCATGATAGAAAGAGGTGAGACTGAAGACAATAGAAGGACTTGTGATGAGGAAAAGGTTTGGAAAGGAGAAAGAAAAGGTGAATAGAAGTAAGTGTGAGTGAGATATGAAATAAAAATAGAAAGAGCTGTAGGATCAGATGAGAGTCACTATACACAGATAATACCCAGGATAGGACTCTGCTATCTATCATCTGGCAGCTCTGAGCAGGAATGATGATGCTGAAAGTTTGTCAAGGTGCTAAGAATGAACTTTGCTGAGGAAAGGGAATAATTGTTCGCCTTCCCTGTTTAATGCTGGTGCTCTGGAAAGGTGCAGAGACAGGAGGTAAAGAAGGCATTCCAACATTCCTAGTGGCAAATATGGGTACACCCAGAGTCACAGTCTACTTCTTTCAGTTTCCATACTCGGAACTCCTAATACAACTTAAACCCACATTGCCTGAGACAGAAATTGGGTAAAAGACATTGTGTTGATGAACTGGCTCACTTTATGGCCTCTTCATTTGCTCCAATACAGAATATACTGTGAGCTTGCACTTCCCTTTGCCTCACTTTCACCCATCTATGAAATGAGTAAATAACACCCTAAGGGATTCATTCTGCTCTGGAGACAATGCAGTGCCTTATTGAAAAGAAATAGCTATTTGGAGCAAAAAATAATAATAATGACAGAAGGATAACATTCTATCACCTTTAGCTTAGTATTTCTTCAACTTACCATAAAGACAAAGTGATGATACTGTTTGTATTTATATTTTTTTTAATCTGGCAAAATAATCCTTTACTAAGTATGCCATTTTGACTTTTATTTCTGCATTGGCTCCCTGGTAGCTCCCCCTTGGCACCTAAGAACCCTTCTGCGTTTCCAGATTTCCTGTAGAGCAGCTTTCAGCACCTTTGACAGCTCCTTCCTTGAAGTTGGCTAATGTGGCCCATTCATTCCTTAGCTTCTATGTTTCCCCTCCCACTTCTGGGACTACTCCTATAATAGCTCTTCTCTGCCATTCTTTAATTGTGGGGATCCTCTGAGACACAGTCCCCAGCCTTCTCTCTATATATTCATTAACTTCCTCAGGAAATCATCCGCTCTCATGATCTCCGTGGTCAAGTTGTAGGTGGATCATTTCCAGAACTTTGCTCTCCACCTTTTTTTTTTTTTTTGGCTTCCCATTCAGAATGTCCAATGTAGCTGGGATGCAATACTGCACTTTGCCAGTAGATGCTCCCATCTAATACATGATGTACTCTAGCCTGAAAAATCCCTTGAGTTTGAATCTTCAGGTTAATTGTAACAAAAAATTCCCCATTTTATCCGTTCTATACGTTTAAAATTCTGTATATTAAGTTTACTTAGGATGAAGGATACTTGAACTATAGAAATAGACTTCAATCCCATTTTTATGTAATACATTATTATCGAAAACGCCAGTTTTATGAAATGAACATGACTGCTAAAGAACCTTTGAATGATGCTCGAGCCTTTTATGTAATTTTTTATTACGTTTTTGTGTATTCAGATTCATTAATAAAGGAAAAAGGAGACACACTGATGTGTTTTTTTCTCTTCATTATTCAGATAGAATCTCATTTTCATCAAATTTCTTAGGGTAATATTCCACTATTTCTTTCTTCACAAAAAGACTTTTTACAATGACTTTCCATTAACAGGATGTTATCGTATATTAAAGAGTTCATATCCTTACTCAATTACTATGTTTTGCAGAATCCTGTCATCTTTAGCAATAATCCCTTTCAGCTATAAATGTAAAGACTTGGGAGCCATTTGAATCATAGCCAAAGGGAAAAAGTGTGCCCATTAATCACAGACAGGAAGATCAAAAATGGAGCCAGCTTTCTCCTATGATCTCTATAAAGCTATCCCACATATTCCTGCCTTGAAACAGAAAAGTTTTACATTCTCTTCCCTTCCTTCATTCTCCCAATCCACAAACCCATGTATCCTCAATAATTAATCCATCTGCTTTGCCCACTGCTTGTTTTTTGTAGCTACTCCAAGAGCCAGGAACATTACAAAATTCATTCAGTTACACCACCAATGTCTGAGGGGAAAAAAACTACACATTTTAAAGACTTCCAGTCCCAGAGCTACTTCCCACTCCCCTCACAGACATTTGGCCAATTCTCTGCAATAAGCTGATTAAGTGCCTTCATATTCCATTCATTTTAATACCACTTTGCTAAGTACTTTGCAAATGATATTGCACTGAACATGACTCATTGCAAGGAACTATAGCCTGAGTCAGCAGCATATGCTGCTACCATTAGTCTTTATCACAAAAGCATAGTCATTGTAAGTTCCTATCTTTCCTCCTGCATTAGAAATATGTGAATAGACCCGCTGCACCATCCCAGGACTTGAAGCTCCTCCCTAGGCAATACTTAAGAGATTTTCTTCATAGTAAATCATTGGCACAACTTTGAAGAATCCATTTTGTATGCTTTTCTAACCCTGAAAGAGCCTTTGTAGTGCTAACTTCAAAACTATAAAAACCTTTTACCATAGACAAAAGGATTTCTTATGATACAAGTTATTGTTAGGCAGGCAATTACTATCACCCTAACATGAGTAGCCTTTTTACCATAGGAACTTGGTTAACTATATGCAAAACTGATTTCAGTCCCAGCAAAAAGCCCCAAAGCTCCTTCCTGTCTGAGTTAGGAGTTTCTCTTTCTAAAGTCTTCTTGCTGATGGTTATGCCTGCTTGCTTATTGCTAATCTCCTGAAAGGAGATTGCTGCCCCTTCCCAGTCTTCCTATGCTATTTTGACTTTTATTTCTACATTGGCCTTGCCTAGACCTCCAGTGCCTATGCTCTATGGTTTCTGATCATTTATCATTTCTATAACTTTCCAAACCAAAATACCTTTCCTTGGCCACCACTACCCTATATGTTTTCTCCCCTTATAAGAAAGTTCCTTGAGGGTAGAATATAGAAACATAGGTTCATAGATTTAGAACCAGAAGGGACATCAAGTCAATCGAGTTCAATCCTCCCATTTTATAGATGAAGATATGGAGGCGGAGATAGATTAAGGGATTTGTCCAAGGTCATGAAGCTTTATGTAGGTGGCAGGATTTGAAGTCTTCCTGACTCCAAGTACAGTACTCTATTTGTGTCCTCAGAGCTTACGACAACGATTGATACAGTAGAAGGAGCAAAAGACACGAGACCTTCCTCTGTCCCACACCTTCCATCTTTGGCAGTGTCTGTCTCCAGAGGGAAGGCTGCCAAAGGTCAGTAGAGAGACAGCCATCTATGACAGCACAAGGAAACTTCTCCTTCCTACTGACCATTTGCTCTTCCTGTTGAGATGCAGAGAACTTTCAGTGCAAAGAGGAGCAAACTTGCCTTTGACCTCAGGCTTCCATCTCTTACTGTACTCATCCCTTGAGGGAAGAGGAAGAGTAAAATCAATGAGGAGTTTGACATCCAACTCCTGCTGTGCAGATTCAAATTCCAGCTCCTGCTGAGAAGTTTCCTGTAGCATTTGGAGGAAAGAGGAATAATTGAAATGAGATTTCCCACTTGTCTCCAGCTCAATCTCCAGCCTCCTCTGACAAGAGGGGTGGCATTGTCCACTGAATGATGAACATGCTCAAATCCAGTCATACCAATGATTTGCAACTCCTGTAGGTCATCATCTAAACCCCATTTCCCATCCCCCACCACTCAATTCTTTATTCCCATACCCCCCAACCCTTCCACCCCAAAGTTCCAACAAACACCTATGCCCTCTGGAATGTCTGTTCAATAGGCAACAAACTTCCCTTCATCTTAAATCTTTTCCTCTTTCACTTGTTCCATCTTCTAACTATTACTAAAACTTGGCTCCCCTCTGATAACACAGCCTCCTTGGCTACCTTTCTCAGTTTTGGCTGCACCTTCTCTCATTCTCCTTGACTCACTGGTCAAAGAAGAGGAGTTGGAATATTCCTTGCTTCCTATTAATACTTTTTTTTTTGCTTTTTTTTTTGGAGGGCAGTTGGGGTTAAGTGACTTGCCCAAGGTCACATGGCTAGTTTGTGTGTGTGTGTGTGTGTGTGTGTGTGTGTGTGTGTGTGTGTGGTAAGTGTCTGAGGCCAGATTTGAACTCAGGTACTCCTGACTCCAGGGCCAGTGCTCTATTCACTGTGCCACCTAGCCACCCCCTTCCTATTAATACTTTCAGTTTCTCCCTCTGCCTCCATCACTTAGTAACCTCTCTTCCTTTGAGGTTCATGCAATTCATATCTACTACCCAGTCAAAATCCTAGTAGTTATGGTCTACATAGCTCTAGATCACTTCACTTCCTTCCTCAGTGAGTTCAGTACCTGCCCCCCAATTTCTTCTTTCCTCTCCATTTCCTGCCCTTATACATCAGGATCTCAGCAAACATATTGATTCTCTCTCACTCACCCTAACCACTCAGTTCCTCAACCTACTCACTTTTCATGACCTATATTTCTCCACTCCACCTCAGCTACACACAAAGTCATACCCTTGACCTTGTCACCACCCACAAATAAACTACCTTCATGTTCAAGAATTCAAAAATCCCCTTATGACCACTATCTATTGACTTTCCACTTCTCCCTCTGCTCTAGTCTTTCTGCCTGGCTGTAGAGACCTGCTATTATTGCTTGTAAGCACACACTTTAGATTTGCTAACCAATTTAGAATCACTCTAACATGAGTAGCTTGTTCTCTATAGGAACTTGGTTGGCTATATTCAACCAATACAAACACACACATATGTATGTATATACATATATATATGTCAATATTATATATTTAATTCTAACATTTTTATTGATTTTAAATGTAACAGAGAAATCCAATCCAGACTACAAATGCATAGGGCAGAGTATCTACCATTTGCAACAAAACTATTCACAGTGAGCTTCTTCTGTATCACAGAAACTCAAATTGGCTCATAACATATCACTAACTTAAGTTAAAATTCCAATATCCATCCCCAAATTTCAAAGTAGTTTGCATATTTTTTTAACAAGACATTAAGGAAATAGTTGTACTTTTGAAAGAACTCACCAAAATAAATACAGGAAATGGGGCGGGGGGAAACTCAGCAAATGTTTGAGAAAGGAGACAAGTGAATCCTTAACTTTACAGAAACTCAGAGGGAAAATGAGTTGTACAAGTCAATCTGATTTTGCTCTATAGAAAAATTCAGATTCTAAGCTACGTTTCTAACTGCCTAAAGCTTCCACAGCCAAAGATCAGTAGGGCTTTTCCCCAGTCTTCTCCTTAAGCAGTATCTGAAGGCTGTGGAAACAGCCCCCAACTTCCATTTCCCAACCCAGGGAGACATGTCACAAAGCTCCTAGTTTCATCTGATGTGAATCAATTGCTGTTAACAATGACAGAAGAAACTACGTAGGATAATGCAAGCTTAACTGCCAGTATACCTGACACAGATCAATTCTAAAGTTAGGTTTTAGGGAAGGTTTATTTCTAACCTTGAAACATATATGCCACAACTTTAAACTGCCTGTAATCTTCCTGGCTTTCCCCTACCAAAACTTGCCCTTCATCCACAGTGTGACCTTTAATCCCTTGATCCTTCAGTCTCTCTCAGGCCATCTCACCTTTACTATCCATTCTTTCCTCTTTCCCTCATCTTAACCCCTGCATGAACCAGTTCAACTCTACACTATTTTCCTTGCTTGAGTCCCTAGCCCTTTTATCATATTGCCAACTGTTCCCTGCCAAGACTCGGTTTTGGATCATTCCCAACATCTACCACTTTCACTTCTACACACATGCTGCTGAATCAAGGAGGAGAAAAAAAATCATACAGCTTCAGATTAGGTCCCAATTTTATTCTATGAAACTGTAAATGGGCACTCACTGCTGCTAGGCAATCCTACTATACCTCCCTTATCAACTCACTAGTTCACTCTCCTCAGTAGCTATTTCAAATCTTTTCAACTCTCCTTAAACCTCCCATTTCTTCTCTTTCCCCCATCCTCTCAGCTAAAAACCTTGCTTCATATTTTACAGGGAAAAAATTCACCATTTGTATCAGCAAGCACCCTAGCATACCCAGGGCAGCTGCTAGCACAGGTTCTTAGATCTGCTTTACTAAAGGAAAGCAACTCAAAATGGGTTAACAATCTTTCTTTAATCAAACAAACATACCATTTACCTAGTTCAGGGGAAAAAGTCAGCACCCTGAACTCCAGAGAATACAAACCCAAGTTATAAGCACAAGTTACAAACACAAGTTACAAGCAGACCAAGAAACAGATCACCAGATGGGCTTCCAACCATTTGACCATCACATCTATTACCTATTCAAGTTACCAGAGAGGGAAGCACCAATATCTGGGTTTTTCAAAGCCGGGGAGCTCAATGGCTTCCCAGAGTCTCATCTGGTCAAATCACACAACTCTTCTCAAAGTGAGCCCCAAAGCAAAGCCTCACATCAGGGCATATGTATATTGGCTTCTCCTGGGTCAGCCCTCTTGACCCACTGTCTAATTACAAAGTAACAAGGTGTGGCCATTCCCAAAAAACAAGCCTCTCGCCACAGGCTCCACGTGACCACCAAATCAGGGAACATTCTCAGAGCCACTTAAACAAAGGGGCTAGGGGCAGGAAAGAGCTTCAGATTCCCATTACACCATTCACTATGAACTCCCTTTTTTCCTCTATTCTACATCTCATATCATTCAGATGCCTTCTGCCCCATCTCCTCCTCTACCCCTACTTCACATGAAGAGTACTCCTTATGCTTCTACTTCCACAAGCAATCTCACTCCAACCAACAAATTGTCCCTTTTTCATCATAATATTATCACCTATTTTCTATCAGCTCCTTCCCTTCTTCTTACAAATGTGCCCATCTCTCCTTCCATCCCACTATCATTCCATAGCTCTTCTGACCTTTGTAGCTAAACTCCTTGAAAAGGCAGTTTACAATGAAACTCTTTCCAAAGTTTCCTATGATCTCTTAATTGCTAAATCCAGTGGTCTTTTCTGGGCCTCTCTGCAGTCTCTGACGCTATTGATTACCCCCTTCTCTTTGTTGCTCTCTTCTCTCTAGGTTCTCAGCACCCTGTTCTCTCCTGGTTCTCCTACCTTTCAGACCACTCATTCTCACTGTCCTTTTCTGGATCCTCATCAAGATCATGCCTCTGACCTTAGATATCCCACAGACCCCTTCTGTCCTTAGGCCATCTTCTTTTCTTACTATTTCACTCGGTGATCTCATCATTACCATATCAATGCAATGATTTTTAGCCTGCTCTAATCTCTCTGCTGACCTCCAGCTGCTTTTCAGACACTGCCAACTGAAAAGCAGACTTCTTAAAATCAATATGTCCACAACTTAACTCATTATCTCCCCCCACCTAACTTCCCTATTACTGCAGAGAAAACACTAGCCTCCCAGTCCCTGAGATTCATAACCTAGGTGTCATCCTCAACTCCTTACTATCTCTCACCTCCCAAATCTAATTTGTCGCCAAATTCTGCTGATTTTACTTTTGCAACATTTCTCAGACATATCCCTTTCTCTCTTCTAACACTGCCACCATTCTGTTACAGATACTCATCACCCAACCCCAGGAAGTTCTGCCAGCTTCAAGTCTCCTCTATTCAGCTATCAAAGTGATTCTCCTAAGGCACAAGTCTGATCATGTTACCCACCTACTCAATAAACTCCCTTGGCTCCCTATCAAATACAAGATCCTGTTTCCCATTCAAAATCCTTCATATCCTAGCCCTCCCCCCCACCACCACCTTTCTAGTCTTGCACCTTTCTCCCCACATATGCTTCAGTTCAATACCACTGACCTCCTTGCTGTTCCATGAGCTTGTTGTTCCACTCCATCTTTCTGCTCCAGGCATTTTCTCTGGTTGTTTCCCATGC
Organism: Pseudocheirus occidentalis; assembly: GCA_028646575.1. Taxonomy (NCBI): domain Eukaryota; kingdom Metazoa; phylum Chordata; class Mammalia; order Diprotodontia; family Pseudocheiridae; genus Pseudocheirus; species Pseudocheirus occidentalis. The sequence goes on along the minus strand of JAQQSW010006503.1, from coordinate 1,943 downwards.
CTGGAATGCTCTCCTTCCTCATCTGCCTCTTTTTCTTTTCTTTTTTTTGTCTCTTTTTCTGTCCCTGGCACTTAACACAGTTCCTGGCATATCTTAGATGCTTACTACATGTTTATTGATTGACTCAATTAACTAGTAAGCACCTAATAGATGGTTTTTTTAATTCATTCATTTAGTTGCCTAGTTTTTGAGCCAATGCCTCATGTTGTTGTTGACTGAGTGTGTGCTCCCTAAACCAACTGCTCACCTTGCTTTCAAATCCTCATGACTTGCAGGCACTTTACTGTTCCTGTTCCTATCATTGGTCCCTAGTTTCTTACATATTGATGGACAAGCTTTGTAAGGTTTTCATATAAATCTACGTTGAGATTTGATCAATAAATGTTCTTCATTCCCATGGTTTTTCCTGTGTGAATGGATAGCCAAATCTCCTTTGAGTGAGGATAAACATATAGTTACCTGTATCATATACGCAACATATTTTCTATGTAGTATACGCATATGTGTTTAGAATAGATGTAAGCAATGTGCATAAAATTCTGCTTCTGCTGACCTTACTTTCTTCCATATTTTGTTTGTCTTTCCATTTAATCAACATTTGGATATAAATTCTGGAGGAGGGTTTCTTTAAGTGTATACATTACAGGAAACTCTCCCAAAGCAATAAAATGCCAATGAATATCCTTCAAGAAGTCTTTCCAGGGCTATCTGAGTGGGAAATTCCGGTCCCACCTGAACTCCCAGAAAATGTAGGGCTTTCCCAATGGAATAATGATATAGAGCCTACTGGAAGTCATCTCTCTTATCCTCAGATGAGAAACCAGAACTGTTCTGAATAAAATTTTCCCATGATTCCCTTCAGAAAGGTAGGTGATCCAACCAGAAATCAAGACAGAAATCTGTCCACATGTACCTTCAGTATGCAGAGCACTCAAGGGATCTTTTGTACACTTAGGCCTCATTGGAGGCCTTACCAAAAAAAATTCTTTAGGGTTTCTGCACACATAAGGCACCCAAAATTTCCCCAATGAATCCCTACTAATGCAGTGAACAATGCAAATGAAGCTCAATACTCACCCAACAATACAACAAGCAGGCTTAATTCAAAAATAAAGAACATAAACTTAAATGAGCCCCAAGTATGTGTGGGGTTTCTAAAGGAGAGATTAAACACTTAAGGTTGCTTGAAATCAGCCCTTCAAAATTCAAATGAGATCCTCAAACTGTAGGGCAGCTAGGTGGTACAGTGGGTAGAGCAGTGGGCTGTATTAGCAATGCTACCATCCCCTGCTGTGGAGGGGACATGGGGACTGAAGGAAAGGGAATAAATATTTATATAGCTCCTACTATATGGCAGGCTCTGTGCTAAGCACTTTATAGATATCTCATTTGGTCCTCTTAACAACCCTGGCATGTATATTTTATTATTCCTATTTTATAGTTGAGGAAACAGGCAAATAGAGTTTAAGTGGCTTACTCAGCATCACACAACTAACTAGTAAGTACCTGAGGCTGGATTTGAACTCAGGTCTTCCTGATTCCAAGCCCATGTAGTGTTAGTGGAATAGGAAGATCTTCCCTGTCCATTAATAGGCCTATGCAACCACATGTCAATCACAAATGTCTTGCTGCTTTCACAGCTGTCATACATCCAGAGTCACACAGAGCCCATTGGGGAGGAACTTGCCTATAACTCCATCACACAGAAGGGCTTCTAGCACAGGTTCTTTGATCTGCTTTTCTAAAGGAAAGATAACTTTAAGGGGGTCAACAATCTTACTTAAATTACAAATAAGTAGGAAGAAGTGAGTATCCAAGAAAGAATTCAGGGTTCTAACTGGCTAAACAGAATAACAAAACCACCTACATACACCACTGGATGGAGAGAGCACCAACATCTGAGTAGTGGGGGGACTCAACAAACAGCTACTCAGAGTCCTGTC